>CM038682.1:670134295-670341168 GCA_021605205.1 Aegilops longissima | reverse complement strand
TGATGCATCTAGTGGCAGTAATGATGCATCTACTTCTACTTCCCCTAACCCTAATGATGGTTCTAGTTCCACTAATGATGGAACTCCAAATGTGAAAACTAGTGCACCTGCATTCTTAGGGTATCACCAGTCAAGATGGCGGTAGAAGATGTAGAGAAGACAACCTTCCTGACCCCGTGTGGGGTGTACTGCTACACCTGCATGCCCTTCGGACTACGCAACACGGGGGCGACCTTTCAGCGGCTGATGCACATCGCCTTCGGGTGGCAGCTCGGAAGAAACACGGAGGCCTACGTCGACGACATTGTGGTGAAGTCTCCGGAGGCAAGGACCTTGATCCAAGATCTGGAGGAGACCTTCGCGAGCCTGCGCAGGTGAACTTGCGGCTTAAGCCAGAGAAGTGCGTGTTCGGTGTCCCTTCCGGCAAGCTGCTGGGATTCCTCGTGTCCCACAGAGGGATCGAGGCGAACCCAGAGAAGATCAAGGCCATTGAGGACATGAGCCCACCGCAGACCCTCAAGGAAATGCAGAAGCTGGCTGGTCGGGTAACTGCGTTGGGACGCTTCATCTCCAAGCTGGGAGAGCGCGCCCGACCCTTCTTCAAGCTGATGAAGAAGAAGAGCCCATTCGAGTGGACCCCGGAGGCCGACTGAGCTTTTCAAGACCTCAAGAGATACCTGACCAGCCCTCCTGTGATTATGGATCCACGACCTCTCGAACCTCTAGTACTCTACCTTGCTGCCACCCCGTACTCCGCTAGCGCGGCGTTGGTGGCGGTTCGGGAAGAGCACCAAGCCAAGGGCATGTCGTGCCAAGCTATGCTGCCAGCCAGGATGACGCAAGATCAGGAGGGCGCAGCAAGAGCTGTGGCGGCACCAATGGAAGACTAAGCTCGGCAGGACGACGTCGCCGAGATTACTGCAAGCGATCAGGCATCAGGAGTCCCACCACCTCAGGAGACGTCCCAGCTTCCTCAAGACACGAGCCTCACCAACGCGCCAGCCCTCGTCGAGCACCCGGTGTATTTCGTCAGCATGGTGTTGTGGGACGCAAGGGCACGATACCCCATGCCCCAAAAGCTCCTTCTCACGCTCTTGGTGGCCTTGTGCAAGTTGCGACACTACTTCCAGGGCCACCCCATCAAGGTCGTCTCAGCCTACCCATTGGAGAGAGTGCTCAGGAGCCCCAACTCTGCCGAAAGGGTCACTGAATGGAACATCGAGCTGCAGGCATTCCAGTTGGAGTTCAGCACCACCAGAGTCATCAAGGGGGCCGCGCTCGCTGACTTTGTGGCGGAATGGACGGATGCCCCGACGCTTGAAGTAGGCGAGGACCGGTCCACCTCGCCGTGGAGTGAGGCATCAGACGGCTGGGTCATGTATTTCGATGGCGCCTTCGCGCACCAGGGCGCGGGGGCTGGAGCAGTGCTCGTATCGCCCACTCAAGACAAGCTCTACTACACAGTGCAGCTCTGCTTTCAGCAAGGCAAGAAGGTCTCCAACAACATCGCAGAGTACGAGGGCCTCATAGCTGGCCTGAAGGCCGCGGTAACTCTGGGGGTGAAGCACCTCACTGTTAGGGGCGACTCGCAGTTCCTCGTCAACTTCTCCAACAAGTTATACGAGCCAGTTTCACGCCAAGCAGACCCATCAGCCGGCTCAGGGCCTCCAGACCATCCCACTCACATGGCCGTTCGCGGTCTGGGGGCTAGATATCTTTGGCCCGTTCCCTCGAGCGCCTGGGGGCTATCGCTACCTCTACGTAGCCATTGACAAGTTCACCAAGTGGGCGGAAGTGGAAGCCGTCCGCACCATCCCAGCTGGTTCCATGGTCAAATTCATCAAGGGTCTCGTGAGCCGCTTCGCGGTCCCCAACCGCATCATCACCGATAACGGCTCGCAGTTCACTAGTAACCTCTCCAAAACATACTATGCTAACCTTGGAACGCAGATCTGCTACGCTTCGTTGGCGCACCCCAGGAGCAATGGTCAGGCCGAACGCGCCAAAGCAGAGGTCCCGAGGGGCCTCAAGACCAGTACCTTCAAGAAGAAGCTCGAGGCCTGCGGCAGGGGCTGGCACGACGAGCTCCAGTCCGGGCTGTGATCCATCCGCACCACCGCCACCAAGCCGACGGGCGAGACCCCGTTCTTCCTCGTCTATGGAGCCGAAGCGGTCCTCCCTCACGAAGTCAAGAATCGCTCCGCAAGGGTCCTGGCGTTTGATGAAACGCAGCAGGACGCCACGCGGGGGATGGACCTCATGCTAGGGGAGGAGCGTAGCCGCGAAGCTGCACTGAGGGCGGCAGGGTACCAACAAGCGCTGCGGCGATGCCATTGCCGCAACATCCATTCCAGGACGCTTGAGACGGGTGACCTCGTCCTGAGGTGGGTCCTCTCTAGGGAAGGGCTGCACAAGCTCTCACCTATGTGGGAGGGCCCGTTCAAGGTCGTCCATGTATCCAGACCTGGTGCCGCGCGCCTGGAGACGCAGGACGGGGTACCCGTCCAGAACGCCTGGAACATCCAGCACCTCCGGAAGTTCTAACCATGAAGCAAGGCCCAGTGCCTGTGAAGAAGGCCCGATGCCTGTGAAGATCGCCGCCCGTGACACTCTCACGTAATAATGAGTGGGGCTGTACACGCCCCGGAGTCTCAGGAGTGTCGCCCTCGGGCCTCGGGGGCTCCCTCCCACGCCTAGTGGCAGCACTTAGCTCCGCGCTGGTGAGAAGACTTGAAGACTAGACTAGGTGCCGGACGCGGCTTTTCATTTGCTTTCCGTAGTTGGCTCGCCTTCTTTTAATCGAAGTTTGCTTCTGGTGTTCCTTGTTGATTTGGTTCCGTCGCCTTTGCTGCTATTTCCGACTCTAGTTCACCTGTGTTCTCTCTCTCACACACATCTCGCGAGGGGGCTAGGCAGGTTGCCCTCGCGAGCGTTTTTCCTTCTCTCTACCTTCCGTCTGCTTTCTCGCGAGGCACCCTCGTTCGAGCACACAAGCTGGCGCATATCTCCTAATCCGCGCCCCTTGGGTACCACGATATGAAGCGCCGGGTCAAGGCTTGGGTAAACAATAAGTTTCCTAGCGAGCTTCCTGACGAATTTTTTGCAGTTCCTGAGCGACCACTAAGTCAAGACGGGCACGAGGAAACAGGTGCCTCGTGAAGAGGAGGCTACTCCGAACGCGCCAAGCTAAGTTATCTCCGCACAAAATAATGACACAACACGGAAACGACAAACATAGCATAATGATTGAGGAATCATAGTTCGATACACGCCCCTCCGGGCCCACACTGGTTTCATCTTTGGTGCAGGAAGGAAAGGAATAACAAAACAAAAGCGGCGCTTGCCCATGCAGCGGTCGACGGGGGCAGGCCCTTGGCGACGTCCCGGGCTCAGCTGGATCCCTCCTCGCGCTTCACGGAGGCGCGGCGACGAGACGACCCGCTACCACCTTCGAAGCGAGCGCGGCAGCGTGGCGGATGGTCATAACCGCCGCTGCTGGAGCTGTCGCCAAGAGAAGAGCCACTGCAGCTGGACGAGGCGCGGCCGGCGGGCTCGCCCTCGCCCTCGTCGCGGCCGTCACCAAGGCCGAGCACCTCCTCGCCGCCATTCACCTCGGGGCAGCACCCAGCGCGGCGACCGTCTTCCCCAAACATCCTCACGTAGAGGGTCGCATCGGCGTCGTACTTGAAATGGAGGGTGCACTGCCTGCCCAGGCCGCGCGCGCGGGCGAACGTCTGCCAACCGCGGGCCAAAGCTATGTTGCCCGCGACGGAGACCTTGACCACAACCAAGAAGCCCTGCTGCAACAACCGTCCGCCTGCAGCCAGAGCCCACCTGGACCGAAGGTCGGTAGCTCGTTGGCAAAGAAGCGCAGAAGCTGAAGCCAGTTGCCGGTCGGGTCCTCTGACTAGACAACGAACTCCGGCAACATCTCAGCTGAGTGGAAGCGTGGCCGGGGAGGCCGCGCAACCAAGGCGCGTCTCCCTTCATCGACGGGGCTGCCGTGACCAGAGCGACTCCTGCCACGCGCAGCGGCACCACCCCGGGAGCGAGGGGCCATGGCGGGGGTCACGGTGTGCTTATGGGGACGGTCGCGCCACCGCTTGGGCGCCGGGGAGCCGGGCCCCTCGTGAGGGGCCTTTCCCTTCTCTGCGGTGGAGAACCTCTTCGACGGTGCCATTGGAGTCGGTGGTGGAGCAAAGGAGGAAGAAGCAAGCGAAATGGGAAGAGATGGGCAACGGGGCCTTTGCCCCCTCCCCATTTATAGCGGGAGAAGGCCAACCGGCGCCTCCCATGATAACAGGTAATGATGGTTTTCCCTTGCATGTCGCAGGGACTTGTCAAGTCGGGTAGTTGCCGAGGCAGCGTGGGGAAGCAGAGACGCCCACGTCCAATCAACCGCCACGCGTCGACCAAGGCCGCATGCTTTTGGGGCCCGCAGCGCTCCACACTTGACCTTTGGCTTCGCCTCGAAGCCAATCCCGAGCGCCCCTTGGGCCCGGGGGCTACTGTCGGCGTTCTGGGAACGGGGGTCCCCAGACTTGCCTGCCTGCGGCCCACAGCGTGGCTGTGCTAGTAGGCATGTACGGCCCATCTTCATCAACAAGGCATTCAAGACCCTCGCGAGGGGCCAAGCCTCGCGAGGCGGACGACACAAGACCTCCTCAGGAGTGGCCTAACCAGGCAGGCTCGCGAGGGGCAGAGAGATCAAGGCAAGGCAGACCTCGCGAGGTTCTCGTGACGTAAGCCATGACGATCGAGACCAGGCGGGAGCCAGCGCGCACAGCGTCCTTGTTTCCCCTTTGGTGCTAAGGAGGCAAGCGCAGGCGCGGAGTATCGAGGCATCAAGCAAAGGTTTTCATATCGGTGCAACAAGACCAAGACTACCAGGACGGCAAGACGGAGGTCACCATGGAGCCCAAGGCAGCATCACCACCAGTGCCGTTTGTAGGCGAAGACCTGTTTTGTCAGGATAAGCTGTACTAGCTGTCCCCTTTCAAATTGGCCATTGTTGGCTACCTTCCCGCTCAATATTTGGGGAGAGGACCGGGGCCTATATAAGTAGAATTAGCCACCACCGTAGAGGGCAGCTTGTGGATAACTCATCCAGAGGCATCTCACCCGATCCTTAGCCACACACCAAGCACAAGAACACCTCAACCTCAGGAGGTTGTTCTTCCCCTTGTACTGTTCATCAGCCCAAGAGGCAATCCACCACCACCACACTAGAGTAGGGTTTTACACCACAACGGTGGCCTGAACCAGTATAAATCTTGTGTCTTTTGTGTTGTGAGTTCGTCGAGTCCGTCCGCGAGATCTTAGCAACCCTAGGGTGTGGATTGGTAGGAGGGAAAGAACTTCACGCGCACCCCAGAGTTTGAACCTTAAGGGGTTTGCCGGAACCCGTGATCCGACAGTTTCACCACCCGAAGAGTATGGTTGACGACGAGAATAGGGTTGATGAAGTACCCGAGGCCGTGGAGTTGAACTCGGTCACCCGAGATGACTTAAATGAAGCTATGGCTTCACTTAAGATGTCTATGACGGCCGAGGTCAAGTACATGCTTAAAGAACTACTTGAGGGGTTGAAATCTCCTAGCGATCCTTTGCAAATTCCAGTAAGAACTCGGTCACCCGAGAGGCCAATTATGGTAATGAATCAGCTAAAGGTACTTATACCTCCTCCCCTCATGATAAGAATGGGACGGGAACTGATGCCTCGGTCCCCCCTCCCCCGGTCTATGGAGGACCGTGCTACCTCTTGAGCACTGCGTTGGATTTCCCCGAAGAGGAGAGGATGATGCAGCAAAGTAGCGTAAGTATTTCCCTCAGTTTTTGAGAACCAAGGTATGAATCCAGTAGGAGGCCACACACAAGTCCCTCGTACCTGCACAAAACGATAGCTACTTGCAACCAACGCGATTAGGGGTTGTCAATCCCTTCACGGTCACTTACGAGAGTGAGATCTGATAGAGATGATAGATAATATTTTTGGTATTTTTGGTATATAGATGCAAAGTAAAAGGCAAAGTAAAAACAAAGCAAGTATTAAAGTGATGGAGATTGATATGATGAGAATAGACCCGGGGGCCATAGGTTTCACTAGTGGCTTCTCTCAAGAGCATAAGTATCTACGGTGGGTGAACAAATTACTGTTGAGCAATTGACAAAATTGAGCATAGTTATGAGTATATCTAGGTATGATCATGTATATAGGCATCACGTCCGTGACAAGTAGACCGAAACGATTCTGCATCTACAACTATTACTCCACTCATCAACCGCTATCCAGCATGCATCTAGAGTATTAAGTTAAAAACAGAGTAACGCCTTAAGCAAGATGACATGATGTAGAGGAATAAATTCATGCAATATGATAAATACCCCAGCTTGTTATCCTCGATGGCAACAATACAATACATGCCTTGCAACCCTTTACATCCTTTGGGTAAGAACACGCAAGATTGAACCCAAAGCTATGCACTTCTCCCATTGCAAGAACTACCAATCTAGTTGGCCAAACCAAACGGATAATTCAAGAGACTTGCAAAGATAACCAATCATACATAAAAGAATTCAGAGAAGATTCAAATATTATTCATAGATAAGCTGGATCATAAACCCACAATTCATCGGTCTCAACAAACACACCGCAAAAAGAAGATTACATCGAATAGATCTCCACGAGAGAGGGGAGAACATTGTATTGAGATCCAAAAGAGAGAAGAAGCCATCTAGCTACTAGCTATGGACCGAAGGTCTGAAGTAAACTACTCACACTTCATCGGAGGGGCTATGGTGATGATGTAGAAGCCCTCCGTGGTGGATGCCCCCCCGGCGGAGCTCCTAACAGGCCCCAAGATGGGATCTCATGGATACAGTGAAGTTGCGGCGGTGGAATTAGGTTTTTGGCTCCTCTTCTGATCGTTTGGGGGTACGTAGGTATATATAGGAGGAAGGAGTACGTCGGTGGAACGACAGGGAGCCCACGAGGCAGGGAGGCGCGCCCTAGGGGGGCGCCCCCACCGTCGTGACCGCCTCTTTCGTTCCTTGGAGTAGGGTCCAAGTCCCGAGGATCACATTCGATGAGAAAATCACGTTTCCGAAGGTTTCATTCCGTTTGGACTCCGTTTGATATTTTTTTCTTCGAAACACTGAAATAGGCAAAAAAACAACAATTCTGGGCTAGGCCTCCGGTTAATAGGTTAGTCCCAAAAATAATATAAAACTGGAAAATAAAGCCCAATATAGTCCAAAACAGTAGATAAAGTAGCATGGAGCAATCAAAAATTATAGATACGTTGGAGACGTATCAGGCATCCCCAAGCTTAATTCATGCTCGTCCTCGAGTAGGTAAATGATAAAAAGAGAATTTTTGATGCGGAGTGATACTTTGGCATAATTTCAATGTAAATCTTCTTAATTGTGGTATGAATATTCAGATCCAAAAGATTCAAGACAAGAGTTCATATTGACATGAAAATAATAATACTTCAAGCATACTAACTAAGCAATTATGTCTTCTCAAAATAACATGGCCAAAGAAAGTTATCCCTACAAAATCATATAGTCTGGCTATGCTCCATCTTCCCCACACAAAATATTTAAATCATGCACAACCCCGATGACAAGCCAAGCAATTGTTTCATACTTTAACATTTTCAATCTTCACACAATACATGAGCGTGAGCCATGGATATAGCACTATATGTGGAATAGAATGGTGAATAGAATGGTGGTTGTGGAGAAGACAAAAAGGGAGAAGATAGTTTCACATCAACTAGGCGTATCAACGGGCTATGGAGATGCCCATTAGTAGATATCAATGCGAGTGAGTAGGGATTGCCATGCAACGGATGCACTAGAGCTATAAGTATATGAAAGCTCAACAAAAGAAACTAAGTGGGTGTGCATCCAACTCGCTTGCTCACGAAGACCTAGGGCATTTGAGGAAGCCCATCATTGGAATATACAAGCCAAGTTCTATAATGAAAAATTCCCACTAGTATATGAAAGTGACAAAATGAGAGACTCTCTATCATGAAGATCTTGGTGCTACTTTGAAGCACAAATGTGGTAAAAGGATAGTAACATTGTCCCTTCTCCCTTTTTATCTCATTTTTTTCTTTTTTTTCTTTGGGCCTTTTCTCTTTTTTTATGGCCTCTTTTTTTTCCTTTTTTTTCGTCCGGAGTCTCATCCCGACTTGTGGGGGAATCATAGTCTCCATCATCCTTTCCTCACTGGGCCAATGCTCTAATAATGATGATCATCACACTTTTATTTACTTACAACTCAACAATTACAACTCGATTCTTAGAACAAAATATGACTCTATATGTATGCCTCCGGCGGTGTACCGGGATATGCAATGATTCATGAGTGATATGTATGAAAGAATTATGAAAGGTGGCTTTGCCACAAATACGATGTCAACTACATGATCATGCTAGCAATATGACAATGATGGAGCGTGTCATAATAAACGGAACGGTGGAAAGTTGCATGGAAATATATCTCGGAATGGCTATGGAAAGGCTATGACAGGTAGGTATGGTGGCTGTTTTGAGGAAGATATAAGGAGGTTTATGTGTGAAAGAGCGTATCATATCACGGGGTTTGGATGCACCGGCGAAGTTTTCACCAACTCTCAATGTGAGAAAGGGCAATGCACGATACCGAACACGCTAGCAATGATGGAAGGGTGAGAGTGCGTATAATCCATGGAATCAACATTAGTCATAAAGAACTCACATACTTATTGCAAAAATCTACAACTCATCAAAAACCAAGCACTACGCGCATGCTCCTAGGGGGATAAATTGGTAGGAAAAGACCATCGCTCGTCCCCGACCGCCACTCATAAGGAGGACAATCAAAGAACACCTCATGTTTCAAATTTGTTACATAATGTTTACCATACGTGCATGCTACGGGACTTGCAAACTTCAACACAAGCATTTCTCAAATTCAAAACTATTCAAATAGCACGACTTTGATATTATTACCTTCATATCTCAAAAGAATCATCAAGCATCAAAGTTCTCTTAGTATTCAACACACTCATAAGAATGTTTTTACTATTCTTGAATACCTAGCATATTAGGATCATTTAAGAAAATTACCATGCTATTTAAGACTCTCAAAATAATCTAAGTGAAGCATGAGAGATCAATAGTTTCTATAAAAACAAATCCACCACCGTGCTCTAAAAGATATAAGTGAAGTACTAGAGCAAAACTATATAACTCAAAAGATATAAGTGAAGCACAAAGAGTATTCGAATAATTTCCAAATCATGTATGGCTCTCTCGAGAGGTGTGTACAGAAAGGATGATTGCGGTAAACTAAAAAGCAAAGACTCAATCATACAAGACGCTCCAAGCAAAACACATATCATGTGGTGAATAAAAATATAGCTACAAGTAAAGTTACCGATGGAAGTAGACGAAAGAGGGGATGCCTTCCGGGGCATCCCCAAGCTTTGGCTTTTTGGTGTCCTTAGATTATCTGTGGGGTGCCATGGGCATCCCCAAGCTTAGGCTCTTGCCACTCCTTGTTCCATAATCCATCAAAATATTTCACCCAAAACTTGAAAACTTCACAACACAAAACTCAACAGAAATCTCGTGAGCTCTGTTAGCGAAAGAAAACAAAAGACCACTTCAAGGTACTGTAATAAACTAATTATTTATTTATATTGGTGTTAAACCTACTGTATTCCAACTTCTCTATGGTTTATAAACTATTTTACTAGCCATAGATTCATCAAAATAAGCAAACAACAAACGGAAAACAGAATCTGTCAAAAGCAGAACAGTCTGTAGTAATCTGTAACTAACGCAAACTTCTAGAACTCCAAAAAATCAAAAAAATAGGAAGACCTAGGAAATTTGTTTATTGATCAGCAGCAATTGGAATCAGTATTTTATCACGTTCTTGTGATTTTTAAAAATTGTTTTCGTGAACAGAAAGTTTCTAGAAATTTCTGCAAGATCAAATAACTATCATCCAAGAAGATCCTATAGGTTTAACTTGGCACAAACACTAATTAAAACATAAAAACACATCTAACCAGAGGCTAGAACAAATATTTATTCCTAAACAGAAGCAAAAAGCAAAAAACTAAAATAAAATTGGGTTGCCTCCCAACAAGCGCTATCGTTTAACGCCCCTAGCTAGGCATAAAAGCAAGGATAGATCTAGGTATTACCATCTTTGGTAGGCAATTCTTCAATGAGACATCTATCATTCTTAGAAATTTCTTTTTTTTAGTAATTATCAAACTTTTAGGCACAAGATCTAAAAATTCATTTGTAGCAAATGGTTCCTTAATGATAGCAACAAGATTGGGATGAATACTTATAGATTTGAGATCCGCAGTTTCCTTACTAGAGGATTCACCCTTATTTTTAGGAACATACATAAGCTTGGCAATTTTAGTAGGAGGACTTGGAGTATTCTTTATGGAAGAAAAAGTGGTTCCCAATTTGGTAATGATATCTTCAAGTTTATCGATCCTAGTGGAATCCTGATTTATTTTCTCATTAACTATGGGTTCCTTCTCTTTAATATTCTTCAAAGTGACTCCTACTTTAGATCCATATTGAGAGATTCGGTTGTGGAACTTTTTATCCAAATTTTCAATTAACTCTATGGTAGCAACCTTATTTTCAATAATTCAAGCCTTTGCATTACATGCTCCAAGTTAACATAGTTCCATTAACCAAAAGAGGGGGTGAGCCAAACAAATCTATCATAGCATTATAAGAATCAAAAGTATGGCTACCTAAGAAATTCCCTCCGGTAATGGTATCAAGGATATACCTATACCAAGGATTAGCACCTACATAAAAATTGCGGAGAAGAACGGAAGTAGATTGCTTCCTGGTAGATCTATTTTGAGCATTGCAAATTCTATACCAAGCATCTTTTAGATTTTCTCCATCCCTTTGCTTAAAATTTAGAACTTCATTCTCGGGAGACAACGGAGAAGATAGAGGACTAGCCATAACGACATGCAAGCAAAAAAGAGGCGAACAAAAAAGAGAGGGTGAATAAAACGGCAAAGGTGAAGTGGGGGAGAGGAAAACGAGAGGCAAATGGAAAATAATGTAATGCGGGAGATAAGGGTTTGTGATGGGTACTTGGTATGTTGACTTTTATGAGACCTCCCAAAGAACGGCGCCGTAAATCCTTCTTGCTACCTCTTGAGCACTGCGTTGGTTTTCCTTGAAGAGGAAAGGGTGATGCAACAAAGTAGCGTAAGTATTTCCCTCAGTTTTGAGAACCAAGGTATCAATCCAAGAGGAGGCTACGCCATGAGTCCCTCGTACCTGCACAATACAAATAAATCCTCGCAACCAACGCGATAAGGGGTTGTCAATCCCTTCACGGTCACTTACTTAGAGTGAGATCGATAGATATGATAGGATAATAATTTTGGTATTTTTGTGATAAAGATGCAAAGTAAAATAAAAGAAAAGTAAAAAGCAAAGGAAATAACTAAGTGTTGGAAGATTAATATGATGAAGATAGACCCGAGGCCCATAGGTTTCACTAGTGGCTTCTCTCAAGAGCATAAGTATTTTACGGTGGGTGAACGAATTACTGTTGAGCAATTGACAGAATTGAGCATAGTTATGAGAATATCTAGGTATGATCATGTATATAGGCATCACGTCCGAGACAAGTAGGCCGAATCCTGCCTGCATCTACTACTATTACTCCACTCATCGACCGCTATCCAGCATGCATCTAGAGTATTAAGTTAATGAAAACAGAGTAACGCCTTAAGCAAGATGACATGATGTAGAGGGATAAATTCATGCAATATGATAAAAACCCCATCTTGTTATCCTCGATGGCAACAATACAATACGTGCCTTGCTGCCCCTACTGTCACTGAGAAAGGACACCGCAAGATTGAAACCAAAGCTAAGCACTTCTCCCATTGCAAGAAAGATCAATCTAGTAGGCCAAACCAAACTTATAATTCGAAGAGACTTGCAAAGATAACCAATCATACATAAAAGAATTCAGAGAAGATTCAAATATTGTTTATAGATAATCTTGATCATAAACCCACAATTCATCGGTCTCAACAAACACACCGCAAAAAGAAGATTACTCGAATAGATCTCCACGAGAGAGGGGGAGAACATTGTATTGAGATCCAAAAAAGAGAGAAGAAGCCATCTAGCTACTAACTATGGACCCGAAGGTCTGAAGTAAACTACTCACACTTCATCGGAGAGGCTATGCTGTTGATGTAGAAGCCCTCCGTGATGGATGCCCTCCCGTGAGCTCCTAACAGGCCCCAAGATGGGGTCTAGTGGGTAGAGAAGGTGCGGCGGTGGAATTAGGTTTTGGCTCCGTGATTCGATCGTTTGGGGTGCGAGGTATATATAGGAGGAAGGAGTACGTCGGTGGAGCAGGGGGCCACGAGGTGGAGGGCGCATACAGGGGTTGGGCGCGCCCCTACCTCGTGGCCTCCTCTTTTGTTTCTTGACGAGGGTCCAAGTCTCCGGATCATAATCTTCCTAAAATCACGTTCGAAGGTTTCATTCCGTTTGGACTCCGTTTGATATTCCTTTTTTGTGAAACTCTGAAATAGGAAAAAAACAGCAATTCTGGGCTGGGCCTCCGGTTAATAGGTTAGTCCCAAAAATAATATAAAAGTGAATAATAAAGCCCAGTAATGTCCAAAACAGTAGATAATATAGCATGGAGCAATCAAAAATTATAGATACGTTGGAGACGTAGCACCGCACAACCCGGCACAGCGGCCAGGTAGTTACCTTCGCCGGTTTACCGAACACTCCAACCCGGAAACGTCGATCAGAGGTCTCTTATATTATTGATATTTCTTGCCCCAAGGCGGGTTGTTTCCGACAGTCTCTTAATCCGCCTGATTCAAATTATCAGGGCACACCTCACTCATCGTCTGGTGAGTCAACGACCACACAACTTCCAGCCCTCAAGACGGTTCCTGGGTGAATTATGCTTTAAGTTTTATCTTTGATATATTATATTTTCCATGACGTATTGACCTTTATGTTTGTTCTGCTCAGTGCCAAGCCTAGACCCAGCAAGAAGGCTTGGCTGAATAAACCGTCTGATGACAATGTGGTTATTGAACCGGAGAGAACTCCAGATCCAGAAGGAACAAGTGCTGACGCTATGCTTGATGATCCGCCGCCTCAAGATCATGACTTTTTGTTGAACAAGTAGAAATTGGTACAACGGGCCATGCTGATAACCCGACAAGCCCGATCCGAACTGACGATAAACCGTCCAGCCTAGCTAAGGCTGCTGATAAACCGTCCACTCTATTGAAAGCTGCTGATGACAAAGAGGATGACATTATGATCACTGGCTTTGGTCACACCACCCCTGGCAACCCTGTCACTTTATCAAAGCATAGTGCCAAGGAAGAAGCTTCTGTCCTGAACAAGGGCAAGTGGAATACAGACCTGTCAAGCTACGCCCACCTCAACGCTCAAGATATTCATTCTGGCTTCTTGAACCGTCTATACACAACCTGCGACTATGAAGCCGGCTTAGTGAACTTGATGAAAGAATGATATGAGGTAACTGCCGCTGAACTTTGCATATCTATTCCTCCTTTGTCCTAAATGTTAACTCCAGTAGCCTCCAAGTGCCGGTTTATGATATTAATCTAAACTGGGACTTTGTAATATCTCAATTTTTTGCATGCTTAGCCTCCAAGGGCCGGGTTATCTTTTTAAGATAAAATGATACTGTAGAATTGTAATATTGTAACTTTCGCCGGTGTATCCCCCAAGGGCCGGTTTAACTTTCGAAGAAGAACCGTGACTTTAGAATGATAACCTTGTCACTTCCGCACATGTAGCCCCCAAGGGATGGTTTATCTTTTCAAGCTAAACCGGGACTGTTAGAAGAATACCCATAACATCACGTTGAGCAAACATACATTAGGCCCCAAGTGCCAAGAGTAATACTTGTATTGTGCTTGGGACTTGTATTTTTTTTTCTGATAACGAGCAAATAGGCATTAGCCCCCAAGTATCAGG
This sequence comes from Aegilops longissima, assembly GCA_021605205.1. Lineage (NCBI taxonomy): Eukaryota > Viridiplantae > Streptophyta > Magnoliopsida > Poales > Poaceae > Aegilops > Aegilops longissima. The sequence continues at coordinate 670,327,113 of CM038682.1, read as the reverse complement.
TGCACAATTTGTTATGTCCTTGGTACTTCAAATATGTACTGCCAACTCATGATATGTCTGTCTCTGATAGGCCGAGCTGAGCAAAAAGGAAGCTCAAACCGCTGATCTGCAAGAAAACATCAAGTCCCAGCAAGCAGAAACCTCCAAAGCGAAAGATGAGCTGACCAATGCCTTAGCCACCATGGAAAAGCTGAAGGAGGGTTTCAACAAGGAGCGGGCGGATTGGGACGTAGAAAGATCCGCATTGCAAAAAAGAGCCGAGGATGCAGAGGCAACCCTTAAACCGGTGGCGGAAGAACTGACTGGTCTAAAGCGGCAGATCAATGCTATGACCACTGCTGTATTTGGTAAGTCTCCTCGCTTTAAATTTTCAACATAACATCTCACACATTGCCGGTTTACTGATGTTTGTAATGATGCAGGGACTCGCATTACCCATCTGGGTTCTGACATGCAGAAGAAGTTGAAGGCTGCCTATACTCTTATAGAGCAATTATATACCGGCGCGCAACGGATCATCTGCACTGCTTCTCACAACAAGCCGCCCCCAACTTTAATCAAGGAGACCTTAGAAAGGTTGTCAATGCTGCTTGCCCGGGTAGAAGAGCTAAAGAGATCTACTGCAAGGGCTGGTGCTCTGACTGCGCTAATCCGGGCAAAAGCATGGGTGCCTAATCTTGATCCGGTGGATGTGGTTAAAGGCTATCCGAGCTTAAAAGAAGACGGATCAGAATTTGGCAATGATGACCTCCGAGCCATAAACCGGGAAGTATGTCCACTGGCTTGCTAATTGGCTGAAGAAGCTGATCTTTCACATTACCAGGCGAGTTATGACGTCAACAACAAACGGGTTGCTGCACCAACTCCTGAGGCTCAAAATCTTATCCCGCCAATTCATAAGCACACCTATGCCCCTGACGTTGAACCGTCCACACTTATAAGCGATGATGCTGTATTCCAAGCCCTAACTGGGATCGATTGGGCAACCATTAACTTCCAGCCGCTGGGTAGAGAGGAGGATGAACCGACGCAAGATGATCCGCAGCCGTCAAGTCAGCCTGGTGATGAGTCATGATCCATAGGCCGGTTTATCCTTCTGCATACTGCAACACTTGCTGAAAACAATTATTCGTTTGGGCACTGAAACGCCTTGTAATAGGCTAGTTCAAACACTTGGTCTGCTATGCCATCGTGCATATTTATTTTTTCCTGACACTTGTTAATCCGCCATGCTTAAGATATATGATGTTCATAATCCGTAGCTGCTCCTGCACACAAAAAGTTGAAAGTGTCATGGCGGTTTACCGTCGGACGGGTCATGATGCCCACATACCTAGCCAGGGTTTATAACCAAGGCAGTAGAAAGATAATCAAATATGAAAATAAATGATACCTGTGACATTGCATTACATCGTTCGTTGACCAAATTTTGTAGTAAGGGTGATAACCCTAATCATGAGTACTGATAAATCCTTCCATATTGTGCCGGTTTATGATAAAACCGTACCATGTTGTGATAAACACCGGATTATCCATATATAACACTGGCGACTTATAGTCGAAACCAGACCGGATTAATAAAAGCCGGATTATAGCTGACCATGTAATGACAACTTGTAGTTGAAAGCTGAGCCGGGTTTATGAACGCCGGTTTATCAAAAACATTATAAATCTCATCAAAGGAGAAAAAACTTGGCAAATAAAAGCATATGAAAACTTGTAGTCGAGGCTTTTCACGGGCTGCCAGGCCCCAAATCGAGGCTTTTCATGGGCTGTCAGGCCACTGAGTTAAACCATTTTACAAAGCCTGTTAAGATGGACCTCAATCTTTAACCAATCGTCGTTTTAACTTTGACAAGTTCAGGGTCTATGAGATTGACTTGTCAAAAGTTCGGCGGGTCATACCAGGTTTACCTGGATGGAGTGGCTTACTTAAAAAGGCAGGATAATCCGGGGTTTTAGGTGAATACACCTGGCTTCCAAGCCGTGGCTTGATAGCCTATTACAAGTGTAGATTCTTTGTTCATTGCGAAGCAAAGAATCCCCAAGCAATATTTTAAGCTGTGCTCAGTGGGTGCCTATGTTTGAGTTGTGCTTTTGCAACACTCTCTTTGGCCCCTAAGTAATTTTCTTTTGGCCTTGAGCCGATCAAGAGGTGTAGCTATGGTTCGAATACGACCAAGCCCCCAAGTGATTTTCTTTTGGCCTTGAGCCGATCAAGAGGTGTAGTTGTGGTTTGAATACGACCAAGCCCCCAAGTTATTTTTGTATATGGCTTTATAAGCTGAATCAAGGGGTAAATCGGACGCCGCTTTATAAACAGAAGCCCCCATGTAACCACACATCATATAGGAAAAACAACAGATACCCCGCTTTAGCTGAGGCTTCGGTTTATTATATTGATCATAATATATACATTGTCATAACTATGTACATAAGCAGAGCATGTGGCTCAAGTATAGTAAGGCCGAAGATGAGTGATATTCCACGGCCGGTGGGTCTCCTCCTCTGATTTACGTGAGTCTTTGTGCTCTCGAACATCTATAAGGTAGTATGACCCGTTATGCAAATTCTTGCTGACCACAAAGCGCCCCTCCCAAGGCGGGGATAACTTGTGCATATCAGTCTGATCCTGGATGAGTCGGAGCACCAGATCGCCTTCTTGAAAAGTTCTTGTTCTAACCCGGCGGCTGTGATAGCGACGCAGATCTTGCTGGTAAATCACCGACCGAGCTGCTGCAATGTCATGCTCCTCATCTAACAGGTCAAGTGCTTCCTGTCGTGTAACGCCCCGGATACAACTTTCCTTATTCGTAACTCTAACTCTTGCCTTTTCCGAAGATGCGATATATTATTTCCTCCGTGGTTGGGTTTTTGTCTTTTGTTTTGCATTTTGTTCATGTCATGCATCTCATCTCATAGCATCATGCGCATTGCATCGGCATTGTTTTCTTAAAAACTTGCACCCGTTCGTAGTTGCCGTGTCCCCCCTTGCTTTCGTTAACCGTTCCGAGACCAATCAGGTTTTCGCTCCCCTCTTGACCGTGACCACCTAACCTCTCTTGCCAGTGCATCGACCCCTCGCTCGCGTCCGAAACTTCCCGAACCCGAACCGGTCTGTCGTTACCGATGGATCCGGATCATCCCCAAACGTCTATAAAACATCTCCGTTTTCTTATTTGGACTCATTTGGACTCCCTAACCTATTTATTCTCGGCCGTTTGATTTCGATCGGAGGGACTAAATACCCCTAACCTAAACCACTTGCTATATACACGGGATCCAACCCTAGAAATTAGGCAGCTTGTCCCATCCTCCTCATTCCGCCGCCGCCACTCCTCTTGTCTCCCCTTCCTCGGGATCTCTTCCCGATCCACCAACCAGTGCTTCCCCATGTCCCTCCTTGATCCCCATCACTCGCAGCCACCCACAAATCCATCCAGTCACCGGGACGCTCGTCGGCGCAAGCTCCCCCCTGTGCCCTTCCTGAGCCGAGCTCCATGACCCTGCCGCATATTGCCGGAGCAGAAGCCCCTTGTCCAGCGCGCCCACATGCTCCTTCTCCCCGATGCCCATCGTCCCCGCCATGGATTTGGAGCTCACCTCGGTCTCTGACCCGAGCCACCCCGAAACCGACGCCGCTGGAGTCCCTCCTCACCTGCAAAAACCAGCGCCCCTTGCCTCCTCGTTCCCGTGCCCGCAGCAGCCGAGCAGGAGACCCCCCGCCCGAGCCTTCCCTCGTCCAGGAGGTAGGAGCCCGCGCTCCTCGATCCCTCCTCACCGGAGCACGCCGCCGCTAGCGTCCTCGACCTAACCAGGCCTCGTCTTCGCGCCTCCGGCGTCGCCGCCGGCAACCCCAGGACCGGCCTCCTCCCTGCCTTTCCTCCTCCTTCCCGTTCTCCCCCTCCTCTCTCATTTTTCCTCTCTCTCTCTCCCTGTCCAGGAACCCAGGCAGCAGCCATGGCGCCTTGTAGCAGGAGCCCATGGTGAGCAGCCCAGTCCGCCCACCAGTTTCGGCCCGATGTAGTTTTTTTCCATGTCTGCGATTTTGCTAATTATCCAGAAAACTGCATGTTTACAGATTGCACCCTCATGTTCATGCATCTAATAACTAATTAACCATGCTTCATATGTAAATAATTTATACATGGAAAATGCTTAGTTTTTCATCTAGTTTTTTTAATATGCTGTTTTCATCCATGTTTTAAATGTTTAAAATGATGTTTGTTTAAATTTACTTAAATGCCATGCTAAAATGATTTATTTCATAACTAAATAACCGTAGCTCCAATTTTAATAAACTTTATATGTAAATGGGGTGGAAAAATGCATGGATTGACTTGGTGCAGTTTATTTTCCTGTTTAACAACAATAAAATATGGTTTAGGGCAGAACAGTACCCAATCTAAAATATGCATATGGGGATTTTCCGGAATTGTTGTTTGTTGTTTCCGGCCTCATTTAAACTTGCCTAAATAGTTAGTTTACTTATGCTTCACCTCTTGCCATGTTTAAAAACATTTAATATTGTTGGGTACATAACCGAGTAAGAACTAAATATGTCAATGTGGTATTTTGTCAATATGCAACTCGTTGCATATTGAGCTCCACTTAACTTGTAGTATTGTTTGTTGCACTTTGCCATGCCATGCCTATCTAAACCGGACATGCATCATACTTGATTGTGCATCATGCCATGTTTATGTGATGTTTGTTTACCATGTTGTTTGCTTCTTTCCGATTTGCTTCTCTCGATAGCTTCGGTTTCATTCCGGAGTTGTGAGGATTCGTTCGACTACGTCTGTTTGTCTTCTTCATGGACTCGTTCTTCTTCCTTGCGGGATTTCAGGCAAGATGACCGTCACCTTGGATCTCATTACTATCATTGCTATGCTAGTTGCTTCGTTCTATCGCTTTGCTGCGTTACCTACCACTTGCTTATCAAGCCTCCCAAATTGCCATGAACCTCTAACCATTGTCACCCTTCCTAGCAAACCGTTGTTTGGCTACGTTACCGCTTTTGCTCAGCCCCTCTTATAGCGTTGCTAGTTGCAGGTGAAGATGAAGATTGCTTCATGTTGGGTTATGTTTATGTTGGGATATACAGTATATCTTATATTATTAATGCATCTATATACTTGGTAAAGGGTGGAAGGCTCGGCCTTATGCCTGGTGTTTTGTTCCACTCTTACCGCCCTAGTTTCCGTCATATCGGTATTATGTTCCCGGATTTTGCGTCCCTAATGCGGTTGGGTGATTTATGGGACCCCCTTGACAGTTCGCTTTGAATAAAACTCCTCCAGCAAGGCCCAACCTTGGTTTTACAATTTGCCTCACCATCACCTATACCTTTCCCTTGGGTCGGCCAACCCGAGGGTCATCTTTATTTTAGCCCCCCGGGCCAGTGCTCCTTCGAGTGTTGGTCCGAACCAAGCAACCTGTGAGGCTGCCACGGGGAAACTCGAGGCCTGGTTTTACTCGTAGCTTGACTTATCCGGTGTGCCCTGAGAACGAGGTACGTGCGACTCCTATCGGGATTTGTCGGCACATCGGGCGGCTTTGCTGGTCTTGTTTTACCATTGTCGAAATATCTTGTAAACGGGATTCCGAGACTGATCGGGTCTTCCCGGGAGAAGGAATATCCTTCGTTGATCGCGAAAGCTTATCATGGGCTAAGTTGGGACACCCCTGCAGGGTTTGAACTTTCGAAAGCCGTGCCCGCGGTTATGTGGCAGATGGGAATTTGTTAATGTCCGGTTGTAGTAAACTTGAAGTAAACTCCTCTAAAATACACCAACCGTGTGCGTAACCGTGATCGTCTCTTTTCGGGGTTGTTTGAGAGGAGAACACGGTTTCTGGGTTATGTTTGACGTAAGTAGGAGTTCAGGATCACTTCTTGATCATTACTAGTTGACGACCGCTTGCTTTGCTTCTCTTCTCGCTCTTATTTGCGTAAGTTAGCCACCATACATTGCTTAGCCGCTGCTGCAACCTCACCATTTTACCCCTTCCTTACCCATTAAGCTTTGCTAGTCTTGATACCCATGGTAATGGGATTGCTGAGTCCTCTTGGCTCACAAATTACTACACCAACAATTGCAGGTACAGGATTTGCGATGATCATGACGCGAGAGCGATGTTTACTTGTTTTGGAGTTCTTCTTCTGCTTCTTCGATCAGGGGATAGGTTCCAGGTCGGCAACCTGGGATAGCAGGATGGATATTGTTTGAGTTTTCTGTTTATGTTTCATCCGTAGTCGGATGTTGATCTCTTGTATGATGTTGATGTATTCTTGGGGCGTTTGTGCCTTATGTAAGTGTCCCCAACTATTATGTAATGGTTTGATGTAATGATATCCACCTTGCAAAAGCGTCTTCAAGATGCGCTTCTATCCTTGGTGGGACCATCGAGTTCCTTTAGGATAGGGTCGCATCTTGGGCGTGACAAGTTGGTATCAGAGCCTCGACTGACCATAGGAGCCCCCTTGATTGTTGGCCGTTATTGAGTCTAGAAGAAAACAATTTTGAGTCTTAGGATTATATATATCGGAGAGTAGGATTCTTTTTACTCCGCAGCCCCCTTCGTCGCTCTGGTGAGGCCTCCTGACGTAGATGTTTTGTCTTTCCTCTCCTCAATATTTCACGATTTTTTTAGGATCACGCGGGTATCTTGGAATCGTTCCGATATTCTTGTGATGAGAACATTGTTCTTGGTGCCTCCTGACATTTAGGGGTTGTGGCAGTGTCCCGAGAAGTTGAGCTCCGAGGTGTTGTCGTCACAATTTTGTCGTTGCAGTTCTGGAATACCTGAGTTTTGCCGACATCGAAAATCTCTTTTATGCAGTTGTTGGTGAGATAACCTCGACTCCACCCAAGATCGGGAGTTCGGGAGTATTGCCATAGCTTGTATAACGGATGCTTTTCAAGGTTGAGGTACACGATTTCGGAGTTTTCTTGGTTATGTGTTGACGGATGGATACAATTTGGATCTAGGTATTGTTAGTTTGGGTGATATATTTTGTGTCCCCTGATCCCCAACACCAGATTGCATAACCGAAAGTTTGGGAGTTTATAGGTGGGTATTCAAGTAGCTCCTAGAATATCTTTCCGACAGATGCATGATATGAGATTGGGTAAATCTCTATCATATGTATTTGTTCTGGCTTATTCTGCAAGCCAAATCCTTTGTTTTTTTTTTATTTGTGGTATTCGAGTTGCTTCGATGTCAAGTGTTGATCCATACCTTCCCTAAACGGTGTTCTCATATTGCTATGTGAATACTAATCCTTCTTGATCATTGAGGTCGTCATGTTAATTCTTTTCCAACCGGCGTGCTTCTCTTTAAGTGGATCCGATCATTTCAACATCCGCAAGATCAATTCTAAGTTTTCTCAACGGTATCCTTTTCATCCATCCCCAAGTTGCCTTTGTTTTCCCGCCCTCCCACCCTTTTTCTTCAAGGACTCAGATTTCTTAATCATGTAACCTTTTATTTGTGGGAAGTCTCTTCATTCTTTTCTTTCAATGTTCTTATCCGGTGATTTCCCATGAAGATGCTCAACAGTTTCAAGTTCATCATCCTTCATTGTTGTTTCTTCTTCGGAGAATCCAATTCAAGCTTCCGATATTCATCATATTCCTTTCCTCGTTTCTAATGCTTTCTCATGCCGATGCACCTCTTAATCATTCACTTCTTCCTATTCATTTGTTCTGGAGTGCTGAAAATATCTCACAAGACTTGTGTTTCCATTCTCAATCCGTTCAAGATATTTCAAGGTTGTTATCCCATTCAAGCCATTTAATTCAACCGGTGCAACCTCTCTTTAAAATTGTTCAACGGTGTTTTCTTTTGAGTGGGCCCTAACCCACGTGTCTTTTCGAGGATCTTACGACTCTTCTAATTTTCCTGGAACTATTCTCAAATTCATTTCAAAGTTTGACGTAAGAATGAATTTTCATCAGTCACATGCCTTCTCCAAGGTCGCTTTCAAACTCTTTTCATCTCTGGCTCAACCTTTCCTCTTTTAATCCTTCCGGAGTTTCTCAACAATTTGGTGGTGTTTCTCTTCGACAATCTCGGCATGTGAAGACCGAAGAAGAGTTCATCTTAAATCCTTACCCGTTCTTCCAAAGATGCGTAGTTCAAGTTTGATGCCATCCTCTCATAATTGTTTTCGATTGTGGGAATTCTTTTCACCCATCTGGAGCATTTCATGAGTTGTTTCCATTTCTTTCCTCCGAAGGCCATCATGTCATAATTCTTCATTCTCAGCGCGTAGCTATCATTCTCCAAATTTTACCGGTGAATCGTTCAAATACCCTCTAATCAGTTCATGATCTCTTCGTTCTCATGTATCTAAATCCCCTTAAGTTTCTTCATTCGTTTTCCCATTCTTCCCGGTGGTTCGTTCAAGATTTCTCTTCCTTCGTTATCATATCAATTCATTCATTCTTTCGTTGTTTCAATCCCACCGGTGGTTCCATCAATACCTTCTCAAGTTTGCGCTATCTCTATCCTTAATCCCTCAAGAAGAATAAGTAGTATGCCAGATCCGTTGCTTGTCATCAATTTAAATTGGTGAAGGATACGCATAACGTAATTCTTATTATTGTTTCATCCAAGTGATCTAGTTTCTTCTTTCCGGAGTTGTTCATCATGTCATTTTTCTCGGTTCGAGATGTTTCATCTTTTCTTTTCCGGAGTTCCAAGTTTTCTGCATTATCTCGTCACGAAGCTTCACCTTGTGTTTTCAAGTTCTTTTTTTATCATCCTTTTATTACCGGAGTTCTTCATGGAGGCTCTACATGGTGGTTCGTCAAGGATTCTTTTCATTCTTCAATTGTTCTTCAAGATTTCTCTCGAAGTTATGATCCGCCAAGCTATACTCTAAAATAAACATGGTGCTCAACACATGTTTTATTTTGAGGAGTTCAAGCATTCTTCATCTTGCATTCCGAAGTGCAGTTCTTCCTACCTTATCTTTTGAGGCGGTGTTATGCCATTCTTGACAATTCCCTTCGTGTTTCATGATTCACAAGTTTTCAAGAATGACATATTTTAAACCCATCACTTTCTTCCTTGGAGTTATCTTGGTTTAGGTTACACCTAAAGCCTTCCCTAAGGAATGTTGCTAATTGTGGTGCCTGATAATCCAAGTTTCCTCCTATTCTCTCATTAAAAGGAGTTTTCATCTCCTTGCTGATCTCAATCCAATTAACTGTTTCCATTGGTGGCCGGTTGTCACCTCATCATTTTGAGATGTTTGACATAAGCCCACAACAAGATTATTCTTTTCGGTGTTGGTTTTCCAACAACTCCGTTATAACCTTCTTGGAAGGGTACTTTCCAAGCTCATTTGTGGCAGAAGTTGGCTTTTTCTTCTCCATTCTTTTATTTCAATGATCTATCTCCTATTCTTTCTTCCGGAGGCATGGTGATGTTGCTCTCTTCACTCATCATCTCGAATTGTGAGGATCGGGTTCTTTTCATGCTTATCCATTTAACCGGAGTGTTGTGTCATCTCTTCAAGTTCTTTTCATCTTATCAAGTTTTCCTTCTTTCTTTCAGTTGGAGTGCTGCCCAAATTATATCATTCTTATTCCATCCTATCTTGTTTTAACCGAAGTGGTTTAAATATCTATCTTGCCACTTAACCTCTTGATTCTCGTCGTATCCCATGTTCTTCTTATCTAATGGAGTGTTCGCAATCTTGTTCATCTCCATTGTATTCTTCTTTAAATTGTTTAACCTCTCAAGGTTCTTTGGTCTCACTCGTTTGTCAAAGAAGCAACTTTGTTTTACCTCTTCCTCTTCTGTTTCTCTCCGGTGCCATCCCTAGATCTCGGGACGAGATCCTCTCGTAGTGGTGGAGTGTTGTAACGCCCCGGATACAACTTTCCTTATTCGTAACTCCAACTCTTGCCTTTTCCGAAGATGCGATATATTATTTCCTCCGTGGTTGGGTTTTTGTCTTTTGTTTTGCATTTTGTTCATGTCATGCATCTCATCTCATAGCATCATGCGCATTGCATCGGCATTGTTTTCTTAAAAACTTGCACCCGTTCGTAGTTGCCGTGTCCCCCCTTGCTTTCGTTAACCGTTCCGAGACCAATCGGGTTTTCGCTCCCCTCTTGACCTTGACCACCTAACCTCTCTTGCCAGTGCATCGACCCCTCGCCCGCGTCCGAAACTTCCCGAACCCGAACCGGTCTGTCGTTACCGATGGATCCGGATCATCCCCAAACGTCTATAAAACATCTCCGTTTTCTTATTAGGACTCCCTAACCTATTTATTCTCGGCCGTTTGATTTCGCTCAGAGGGACAAAATACCCCTAACCTAAACCACTTGCTATATACACGGGATCCAACCCTAGAAATTAGGCAGCTTGTCCCATCCTCCTCATTCCGCCGCCGCCACTCCTCTTGTCTCCCCTTCCTCGGGATCTCTTCCCGATCCACCAACCAGCGCTTCCCCATGTCCCTCCTCGATCCCCATCACTCACAGCCACCCACAAATCCATCCAGTCACCGGGACGCTCGTCGGCGCAAGCTCCCCCCCGTGCCCTTCCTGAGCCGAGCTCCATGACCCTGCCGCATATCGCCGGAGTAGAAGCCCCTTGTCCAGCACGCCCACATGCTCCTTCTCCCCGATGCCCATCGTCCCCGCCATGGATTTGGAGCTCACCTCGGTCTCTGACCCGAGCCGCCCCGGAACCAACGCCGCTGGAGTCCCTCCTCACCTTCAAAAACCAGCGCCCCATGCCTCCTCGTTCCCGTGCCCGCAGCAGCTGAGCAGGAGACCCCGCGCCCGAGCCTTCCCTCGTCCAGGAGGTAGGAGCCCGAGCTCCTCGATCCCTCCTCGCCGGAGCACGCCGCCGCTAGCGTCCTCGACCTAACCAGGCATCGTCTTCGCGCCTCCGGCGTCGCCGCCGGCAACCCCAGGACCGGCCTCCTCCCTGCCTTTCCTCCTCCTTCCTGTTCTCCCCCTCCTCTCTCATTTTTCCTCTCTCTCTCTCCCTGTCCAGGAACCCAGGCAGCAGCCATGGCGCCTTGTAGCAGGAGCTCCGCCGCGCTCGTGCCCCGGATCCGGATCTCCTCCGCCCTTGCGGTTCCCGCGCCAAGCCCCAGCGCCATCGTCCCCTGCATCGCCATCCCCTGCCGCGGCCTCTGCTTCCTCTACAACGACGACCAGCGCCTCGTCCCGCTCCTCGCTCGCGTTGACCGCGTCAAGTTCCACGACCGACCGCACGCACCTGGGCTGCCTCCCCTTCGTCTATTGGCCAAGGCCCAGCCGCGCCAGATCCGGCCTGCCTGGCCTCCTCCTCCTCCAGCCGGGCCAAGAGCCCATGGTGAGCAGCCCAGTCCGCCCACCAGTTTCGACCCGGTGTAGTTTTTTTTCCATGTCTGTGATTTTGCTAATTATCCAGAAAACTGCATGTTTACAAATTGCACCCTCATGTTCATGCATCTAATAACTAATTAACCATGCTTCATATGTAAATAATTTATACATGGAAAATGCTTAGTTTTTCATCTAGTTTTTTTAATATGCTGTTTTCATCCATGTTTAAAATGTTTAAAATGCTGTTTGTTTAAATTTGCTTAAATGCCATGCTAAAATGATTTATTTCATAACTAAATAACCGTAGCTCCAATTTTAATAAACTTTATATGTAAATGGGGTGAAAAAAATGCATGGATTGACTTGGTGCAGTTTATTTTCCTGTTTAACAACAATAAAATATGGTTTAGGGCAGAACAGTACCGAATCTAAAATATGCATATGGGGATTTTCCGGAATTGTTGTTTGTTGTTTCCGGCCTCATTTAAACTTGCCTAAATAGTTAGTTTACTTATGCTTCACCTCTTGCCATGTTTAACAACATTTAATATTATTGGGTACATAACCGAGAAAGAACTAAATATGTCAATGTGGTGTTTTGTCAATATGCAACTCGTTGCATATTGAGCTCCACTTAACTTGTAGTATTGTTTGTTGCACTTTGCCATGCCATGCCTATCTAAACCGGACATGCATCATACTTGATTGTGCATCATGCCATGTTTATGTGATGTTTGTTTACCATGTTATTTGCTTCTTTCCGGTTTGCTTCTCTCGATAGCTTCGGTTTCGTTCTGGAGTTGTGAGGATTCGTTCGACTACGTCTGTTTGTCTTCTTCATGGACTCGTTCTTCTTCCTTGCGGGATTTCAGGCAAGATGACCGTCACCGTGATCTCATTACTATCATTGTTATGCTAGTTGCTTCGTTCTATCGCTTTGCTGCGTTACCTACCACTTGCTTATCAAACCTCCCAAATTGCCATGAACCTCTAACCCCTTCCTAACAAACCGTTGTTTGGCTATGTTACCGCTTTTGCTCAGCCCCTCTTATAGCGTTGCTAGTTGCAGGTGAAGATGAAGATTGCTCCATGTTGGGTTATGTTTATGTTGGGATATCACAATATCTCTTATATTATTAATGCATCTATATACTTGGTAAAGGGTGGAAGGCTCGGCCTTATGCCTGGTGTTTTGTTCCACTCTTACCGCCCTAGTTTCCGCCATATCGGTATTATGTTCCCGGATTTTGCGTCCCTAATGCGGTTGGTTGATTTATGGGACCCCCTTGACAGTTCGCTTTGAATAAAACTCCTCCAGCAAGGCCCAACCTTGGTTTTACCATTTGCCTCACCATCATCTATACCTTTCCCTTGGGTCGGCCAACCCGTGGGTCATCTTTATTTTAGCCCCCCCAGGCCAGTGCTCCTTCGAGTGTTGGTCCGAACCGAGCAACCTGCGGGGCCACCACGGGAAAATTGAGGCCTGGTTTTACTCGTAGCTTGACTTATCCGGTGTGCCCTGAGAACGAGGTACGTGCGACTCCTATCGGGATTTGTCGGCACATCGGGCGGCTTTGCTGGTCTTGTTTTACCATTGTCGAAATGTCTTGTAAACGGGATTCCGAGACTGATCGGGTCTTCCCGGGAGAAGGAATATCCTTCGTTGATCGCGAGAGCTTATCATGGGCTAAGTTGGGACACCCCTGCAGGGTTTGAACTTTCGAAAGCCGTGCCCGCAGTTATGTGGCAGATGGGAATTTGTTAATGTCCGGTTGTAGTAAACTTGAAGTAAACTCCTCTAAAATACACCAACCGTGTGCGTAACCGTGGTCGTCTCTTTTCGGGGTTATTTGAGAGGAGAACACGGTTTCTGGGTTATGTTTGACGTAAGTAGGAGTTCAGGATCACTTCTTGATCATTACTAGTTGACGACCGCTTGCTTTGCTTCTCTTCTCGCTCTTATTTGCGTAAGTTAGCCACCATACATTGCTTAGACGCTGCTGCAACCTCACCATTTTACCCCTTCCTTACCCATTAAGCTTTGCTAGTCTTGATACCCATGGTAATGGGATTGCTGAGTCCTCGTGGCTCACAGATTACTACACCAACAGTTGCAGGTACATGTTTTACGATGATCATGACGCGAGAGCGATGTTTACTTGTTTTGGAGTTCTTCTTCTGCTTCTTCGATCACGGGATAGGTTCCAGGTCGGCAACCTGAGATAGCAGGGTGGATATTGTTTGAGTTTTCTGTTTATGTTTCGTCCGTAGTCGGATGTTGATCTCTTGTATGATGTTGATGTATTCTTGGGGCGTTTGTGCCTTATGTAAGTGTCCCCAACTATTATGTAATGGTTTGATGTAATGATATCCACCTTGCAAAAGCGTCTTCAAGATGCGCTTCTATCCTTGGTGGGACCTTCGAGTTCCTTTAGGATAGGGTCGCATCTTGGGCGTGACATGTTGTGCCTTCTCATTGTCAGCTTCGATATAAGCCGCCACACGAGGCGAGTCATGACGGATGTCACTGGGGAGAACCGCCTCCGCTCAATAAACCATGAAAGAAGGCATGTAACCCGTGGATCTGTTGGGCGTGGTATTGATGCTCCATAACACAGAAGGTAACTCCTCCACCCAACAACCCGATGTTCGTTGCAAAGGAACCATGAGCCGGGGTTTAATGCCTCTCAAGATCTCTTGGTTGCTCTCTCCGCTTGACCATTAGATTGAGGGTGAGCCATTGATGATACGTCAAGCCGGATGTGCTCACGTTGACAGACCTCTTTCATAGCACCTTTGGACAGATTAGTGCCATTTCAGTTATAATGCTGGGTGGAAAGCCAAACCAAAAAATCACCTTCTTGATGAATTGAACCGCCGTAGCTGCATCACACTTACTAACTGGCTCTGCCTCCACCCACTTAGTGAACTTATCAACTGCCACCAGAAGGTGGGTCTTCTTATCCTTAGATCTCTTAAAGGGGCCAACAATATCCAGTCCCCAAGTCGCAAACGGCCAAGTTATTGGAATCATCCTCAACTCTTGAGCCGGTACATGAGCGCGTCGCGAGAATTTTTAACATCCATTACACCTTTTGACCAAGTCCTCAGCATCAGCATGAGCCGTCAGCCAATAGAAACCGTGACGAAAAGCCTTGGCTACCAGAGACTTTGAACCGGCGTGGTGGCCACAATCTCCTTCTTGGATCTCGCGCAAAATCTCATGGCCTTCTTCAGGAGACACGCAATGCTGAAATGCCCCTGTCACACTGCAATGATGTAACTCTCCATTAACAATAGCCATGGACCTGGTAACTCGCCCCGGTTCATATACGCCAAATATGGGACCGTCCAACCTGGGATGACATGAAGAGCCGCCACCAACTGAGCCTCCGGATCAGGAACAGCCAAATCCTCCTCTGTAGGGAGCTTGACCGACGGATTATGTAGCACATCCATAAAGACGTTGGGTGGAACAGGTTTACATTGGGAACCCAAGTGACTTAAAGCATCCGCCGCTTCATTCTTCCGTCGGTCCACATGATCAACCTGATAACCTTTGAAGTGACCTGCAACAATGTCCACCTCTCGACGATATGCTGCCATGAGCGGGTCCTTGGAATCCGAAGTACCAGAAACCTGTTGAGCCACCAGGTCCGAGTCACCAAAGCACTTAACCCGGCTTAAATTCATCTCCTTAGCCATACGAAGACCATAGAGTAAAGCCTCGTATTCAGCTGCATTATTAGTGCAAGGGAACATTAAACGGAGAACATAACAAAACTTATCACCTCGTGGGGAAGTTAACACGACTCCAGCCCCTGAGCCCTCCAATTGCCTGGACCCATCAAAATGAATTGTCCAATAAGTATGATCCGGCTTCTCTTCTGGCGCCTGCAACTCTGTCCAGTCATTGATGAAATCCACCAATGCTTGGGACTTGATTGCCGTCCGGGGCATATATTTTAACCCGTGAGGCCTAAGCTCAATGGCCCACTTGGCAACTCAGCCAGTTGCTTCCCTGTTCTAGATTATATCCCCCAAAGGAGCAGAACTGACCACAATGATGGGATGGCCCTGGAAATAAATGTGGGTACCTTTGCTTGGACTCAATAAGTACCTCACTGATATAATAAACCGGCCGTTGAACCGGATACTCCTTCCCGACCTCCTTGCGCTCCACCACAATAGCCACGCTAACAGCCCGGGCATTAGCAGCCACATATAACAACAAGGGCTCTTTATCAACCGGAGCAGCAAGGACCGGCGGCTTGGCCAGCTGCCGCTTCAAGTCCTCAAACGCTTCATTGGCGGCGTCACTCCAGACGAAGTCATCCGTCTTCTTCAGCATCTGATATAAAGGGATTGCCTTCTCCCCAAGGTGGCTGATAAACCGGCTCAAGGCTGCAATCCAGCCTGCCAGGCGTTGAACATCATTGATACACTTCGGTTTAGCCAAAGGCGTTATAGCCTTGATTTTCTCCGGATTAGCTTAAATGCCCCTGTTAGACACCAGAAAGCCCAAGAGTTTGCTTGCCAGTACGCCAAAGACACACTTGTCCGGATTAAGCATCATCTTATAAACCCGGAGGTTATCAAAAGTCTCCTTCAAGTCATCTATCAATGTCTCCTCCTTACTGGATTTCACCACAATATCATCCACATAAGCATGAACATTGCGGCCGATCTGATTATGAAGACAATTCTGCGCACAGCGCTGATAAGTCGTATGGGCACTCTTGAGCCCAAAAGGCATAGACACATAGCAGAAGGCTCCAAAGGGAGTTATAAAAGCTGTCTTATCCTAGTCCTTAACTGCCATTTTGATCTGATGGTAACCAAAGTATGCATCCAGAAAGCTCAAACGCTCACAACCCGCCGTAGCATCAATGATCTGATCAATACAAGGGAGAGCAAAAGGATCTGTTGGACAAGCCTTGTTCAAATCTGTGTAGTCCACACACACACGCCAAGTGCCGTTTTTCTGAAGTACCAGTACCGGATTAGCCAACCACTCAGGATGAAATACTTCGACGATAAACCCAGCCGCTAAGAGCCTGGCTACCTCCTCACCAATAGCCTTGCGCCTTTCTTCATTGAAGCGGCGGAGAAACTGCTTGACCGGTTTAAACTTGGAATCAACATTAAGAGTGTGCTCAGCGAGTTCCCTCAGTACACCTGGCATGTCGGAGGGTTTCCATGCAAAGATGTCCCGGTTCTCACGGATGAACTCGATGAGCGTGCTTTCCTATTTTGGATCCAAGTTAGCGTTGATGCTAAACTGCTAGGATGAATCGCCAGGAACAAAATCAACTAGCTTAGTCTCATCAGCCGATTTAAACTTCAAGGCCGGATCATGCTCTGTAGTTGGTTTCTTCAAAGAAGTCATATCCGCCGGATCAACATTGTCTTTGTAGAACTTCAACTCCTCTGTCGCACAAACCGACTCAGCATATGCCGCATCACCTTCTTCACATTCCAAAGCGATCTTGCGGCCCCCATGTACCGTGATGGTCCCCTTATGGCCCGGCATCTTGAGCTAGAGATAAACATAACAGGGCCTTGCCATGAACTTGGCATAAGTCGGCCGTCCAAACAAGGCATGATATGGGCTCTTGATTTTCACCACTTCAAAAGTCAAAGTTTCTGATCTCGAGTCATGCTCATCACCAAAAGCAACCTCCAGAGCTATCTTACCAACTGGATACGCCGATTTACCAGGCATCACACCATGAAAAACGGTGTTCGACGGTTTAAGATTTTTATCTGTTAACCCCATGCGACAGAAGGTTTCATAATAAAGGATATTGATACTACTCCCTCCATCCATGAGTACCTTGGTGAACTTATACCCTCCAACCTGAGGCACCGCCACCAATGCCAGATGACCCGGATTATCAACCCGGGGCGGATGATCCTCTCAACTCCACACGATGGGCTGGGCTGTTCAGACCAGCGCAAGTAACGGGGTACCGCCGGTTCAATGGAGTTCACTGCCCTTTTATGAGGCTTTTGATCGCGCTTACATAGGCTAGTGGTGAAGACATGGTACTGCCCACTATTCAACTACTTCGGGTTGCTCTGGTAACCCGACTGCTGCTGTTGCTGTTGATTCCCCTGATGATTATAACCACCTTGGTTGCCTTGATTGCTTTGATTGCCATGTCCACTTTGATTACCGTGAAATCCTGAACCGGAACTGTTTCCACCATAACCCGACCCATGAGATCCGGGGCCTGAACCGCCGGCTGGTCCATGATCATTCCGGAAAAAATCTGAATTTTTGAACTCCCGCATAATAAAACAATCCTTCCAGAGGTGCGTGGCCGGCTTGTCCCGCGATCCGTGCTTTGGGCAGGGCTGGTTCAACAGGTAAGACAGACGCTCAAGATAGGGACTTGGTCCTCCTCCACGCGGGGGCGGTTTACCCTTACGACGTTGACCATTATCCTGCATGTTGGTATTAGCCACAAAATCTAAACTGTTATCCGCCTTACGCTTACCGTTGTTTCCATGACCCGCCAGGTTATGTTGCTGCCCTTTGGTGTTGCCGCTCTTCTTTCCCTTCCCTGTCTTGTCATCGTCAGACTCGGGGTCCTTAGTACTATCAGAGTCGGCATACTTCACCAGAGCTACCATAAGTGTCCCCATGTCATTGCAGTGACATTTGAGCCGTCCCAACTTCAACTTCAGAGGTGCAAACCGGCAGTTGCCTTCCAACGTTAAAACTGCTGTATCAGTGTTGATGCGGTCAGATGAATGCAATATTTCTGAAACCCGGCGCGCCCAATGGGTTGTTGAATCTCCTTCCTCCTGGACATAGGCAGGTAAGTCCACAATTGACATGGGCTGCTAGCACGTGTCTGATGTCTACTACGCAACCTTCTTCTTGTAGACGTTGTTGGGCCTCCAAGTGCAGAGGTTTGTAGGACAGTAGCAAATTTTCCTCAAGTGGATGACCTAAGGTTTATCAATCCATAGGAGGCGTAGGATGAAGATGGTCTCTCTCAAACAACCCTGCAACCAAATAACAAAGAGTCTCTTGTGTCCCCAACACACCCAATACAATGGTAAATTGTATAGGTGCACTAGTTCGACGAAGAGATGGTGATACTAGTGCAATATGGATAGTAGATAAAGGTATTTGTAATCTGAAAATATAAAAACAGCAAGGTAACAAGTGGTAAAAGTGAGCGTAAACGGTATTGCAATGATAGGAAACAAGGCCTAGGGTTCATACTTTCACTAGTGCAAGTTCTCTCAACAATAATAACATAGATAGATCATATAACAATCCCTCAACATGCAACAAAGAGTCACTCCAAAGTCACTAATAGCGGAGAATGAACGAAGAGATTATGGTAGGGTAGGAAACCACCTCAAAGTTATTCTTTCCAATCAATCCGTTGGGCTATTCCTACAAGTGTCACAATCAGCCCTAGAGTTCGTACTAGAATAACACCTTAAGACACAAATCAACCAAAACCCTAATGTAACCTAGATACTCCAATGTCACCTCAAGTATCCGTGGGCATGATTATACGATATGCATCACACAATCTCAATTCATCTATTCAAACCAACACATAGAACCTCAAAGAGTGCCCCAAAGTTTCTACCGGAGAATCACGACAAAAACGTGTGCCAACCCCTATGCATAGGTTCATGGGCGGAACCCGCAAGTTGGTCACCAGAACATACATCAAGTGGCACGTGATATCCCATTGTCACCACAGATACGCACGGCAAGACATACATCAAGTGTTCTCAAATCTTTAAAGACTCAATCCGATAAGATAACTTCAAGGGGAAAACTCAATCCATTACAAGAGAGTATAGGGGGAGAAGTACATAAGATCCAACTATAATAGCAAAGCTCGCGATACATCAAGATCGTGCCAAATCAAGAACACGAGAGACAGAGATCAAACACATAGCTACTGGTACATACCCTCAGCCCCGAGGGTGAACTACTCCCTCCTCGTCATGGAGAGCGCCGGGATGATGAAGATGGCCACCGGTGAGGGTTCCCCCCTCCGGCAGGGTGCCGGAACAGGGTCCCGATTGGTTTTTCATGGCTCTGGAGGTTTGCGGCGGCGGAACTCCTGATCTAATCTCTGTTCTGGAAGTTTTAGGGTACGTGGATATATATGGGTGAAAGAAGTACGTCGGTGGACCGAAGGGGGGGGGGCACGAGGCAGGCGGGCGCGCCCTAGGGGGGTGGGCGCGCCCCCCACCCTCGTGGGCACCTCCCTTCTTTCCTGATGTGCACTCCAAGCTTTTCCGGTAGCTTTCCTTCCAAAAATAACTTCTCTAGTTGACTTCGTTCCGTTTCGACTCCGTTTGATATTCATTTTCTTTGAAACACTGAAGTAGGCAAAAAACAACAATTCTCGGCTGGGCCTCCGGTTAATAGGTTAGTCCCAAAAATAATATAAAAGTGGATAATAAAGCCCAATATTGCCCAAAACAGTAGATAACATAGCATGGAGCAATAAAAAATTATAGATACGTTGGAGATGTATCAAGCATCCCCAAGCTTAATTCCTGCTCGTCCTCGAGTAGGTAAATGATAAAAAGATAATTTTTGATGTGGAATGCTAGTTGGCATAATTTCATTGTAATTCTTCTTATTTGTGGCATGAATATTCAAATCCGAATGAATACAAAATGAAAGTTCATATTGATAAAAGAAATAGTAATACTTCAAGCATACTAATCAAACTAATCATGTCTTCTCAAAATAGCATGGCAAAAGAAAGTTCATCCCTACAAAATCATATAGTTAGGCTATGCTTCATTTTCGTCACACAAAGATGTTCCCAACTTCTATACCCCCGATGACAAGCCAAGCAATTGTTTCATACTTAAATAATCTCAAACTTTTTCAACCTTCACGCAATACATGAGCGTGAGCCATGGATATAGCACTATGGGTGGAATAGAATATGATGATGGGGATTGTGTGGAGAAGACAAAAAGGAGAAAGTCTCACATTGACGAGGATAATCAACGGGCTATGGAGATGCCCATCAATTGATGTCAACATGAGGAGTAGGGATTTCCATGCAACGGATGCACTAGAGCTATAAATGAATGCTCAACAAAAGAAAACTAGTGGGTGTGCATCCAACTTGCTTGCTCACGAAGACTTAGGGCATTTGAGGAAGCCCATCGTAGGAATATACAAGCCAAGTTCTATAATGAAAAATTCCCACTAGTATAAAAAGACAACTTATGAGACTCACCATATGAAAAACATGGTGCTACTTTGAAGCACAATATATGAGACTCACTACATGAAGAACAAGGTGCTACTTTGAAGCACAAGTGTGGAAAAAGAGATAGTAACATTGCCCTTTTTATTTATTTTCTCTTTTTTGGGATTTTCTTCTTTTTTTATTTTTGGCCTTTCTCTTTTTTTTTTGATTGGGCAATGCTCTAATAATGATGATCATCATACTTCTATTGATTACAACATAAGGATTACAACTCGAAACTAGAACAAGATATGACTCTATATGAATGCCTCCGTGATGTGCGGGATGGTGCAATGAATCAAGAGTGACATGTATGAAAAATAATGCATGGTGGCTTTGCCACAAATACGATGTCAACTGCATGATCATGCAATGGCAATATGACAAAATTAAAGTATGTCATGATGATGATGAACGGAACGGTGGAAAGTTGCATGGCAATATATCTCGGAATGGCTATGAAAATGCCATAAATAGGTAGGTATGGTGGCTGTTTTGAGGAAGATATAGGGAGGTTTATGCGTGATAGAGCGTATCATATCACGGGGTTTGGATGCACCGGCGAAGTTTGCACCAACTCTCAAGGTGAGAAAGGGCAATGCACGGTACCGAAGAGGCTAGCAAAGGCGGAAAGGTAAAAGTGCGTATAATCCATGGACTCAACATTAGTCAAAAGAACTCATATACTTATTGCAAAAATTTAGAAGTCATCAAAAATCAAGTACTACGCGCATGCTCCTAGGGGGATAGATTGGTAGGAAAAGACCATCGCTCGTCCCCGACCGCCACTCATAAGGATGCACAAGCCAGGTACACTTCATGTTTCAAATTTGTTACACAGCTTTAACCATACATGCATGCTACGGGACTTGCTAACTTCAACACAAGCATTCTTTAAATTCATAATCACCCAACTAGCATGACTTTAATATCACTACCTCCATATCTCAAAACAATTATCAAGTATCAAACTTCTCTTAGTATTCAAAACACTCATAAGAATTCTTACAAATCTTGTATGCTTAGCGTATTAGGATTATTTAAGCAAATTACCATGCTATTTAAGACTCTCAAAATGATATAAGTGAAGCATGAGAGTTCATCTATTTCTTCAAAATAAAACCACCATTGTGCTCTAAAAGATATAAGTGATGCACTAGAGAAAATGACAAACTACTCCGAAAGATATAAGTAAAGATCAATGAGTAGTCGAATAATTGTGCAACTATGTGAAGACTCTCTAACATTAAAGAATTTCAGATCTTGGTATTGTATTCAAACAGCAAGCAAAGCAAAATAAAATGACATTGCAAGGATAGCACAACTCATGTGAAGAAGCAAAAACTTAGGCTCAACCGATACTAACCGATAGTTTTTGAAGAAGAAAGGTGCGATGCCTACCGGGGCATCCTAAGCTTAGATGCTTGAGACTTCTTGAAACATTATCTTGGGGTGCCTTGGGAATCCCCAAGCTTGAACTTTTGTGTCTCCTTAATTCCTCTCATAACATGGTTTCTCTTTTTATCAAAAGCGTCATTCACAACAAACTCAACAAGAACTTGTGAGATAGGTTAGTATAAACCAATGCAAAACCTTATCATATTCTACTGTAACAAATCACTAACATTATTATTCAACATTTCATACTAAATTCCTCTGCATATTTGATACTCCTATCCTTAAATAGAATCATTAAACAAGCAAACATATGCAAACAATGCAAACATAACAGCAATCTGCCAAAACAGTACAGTCTGTAAAGAATGCAAGAGTATCAATACTTGCCTAACTCCAAAAATTATGAACCAAAATTCCCACTGTAGTAAATTTATTCAGATCTCATTATGCAAAAAGATTCAACATTATACCATTCTCTGACTTTTCTATGGAATTTTTGCAACAGTGGTAAATTTTCTGTTTTCAAACAGCAACAAGTATAGTAGCAAAATAAGCATGGCAAAGGCTATCCTTGACTTTTTTATTGAAAATAAAGATGCAAAACAGTATTCTAAATAACATAAAGCAAATACTAACAATAGAAAATGACTCTCCAAGCAAAACACATATCATGTTGTGAATAAAAATATAGCTCCAAGTAAAGTTACCGATGAACGAAGACGAAGGAGGGCATGCTATTCGGGGCATCCCCAAGCTTAGGATCTTGGTTATCCTTGAATATTACCTTGGGGTGCCTTGGGCATCCCCAAGCTTGGGCTCTTGCCACTCCTTATTCCATAGTCCATCGAATCTTTACCCAAAACTTGAAAACTTCACAACACAAAACTTAACAGAAAACTCGTGAGCTCCGTTAGCGAAAGAAAACAAAACACCACTTCAAGGTACTGTAATGAACTCATTCTTTATTTATATTGGTGTTAAACCTACTGTATTACAATTTCTCTATGGTTTATAAACTATTTTACTAGCCATAGATTCATCAAAGTAAGCAAACAACACAATGAAAACAGAATCTGTCAAAAACAGAAAAGTCTGTAGTAATCTGTAACTAACGCAAACTTCTGGAACTCCAAAAATTCTAAAATAAATTTGTGGACCTGAGTAATTTGTCTAGTAATCATCTGCAAAAAGAATCAACTAAATATCACTCTCCAGTAAAAAGTTTTAGCTAATCTCGTGAGTGCTAAAGTTTCTGTTTTTTACAGCATGATCATAAAGACTTCACCCAAGTCTTCCCAAAGGTTCTACTTGGCACAAACATTAATTAAAACACAAAACCACATATAAACATAGGCTAGATGGATTATTTATTCCTAAACAGTACCAAAAAGCAAGAAATGAAAATAAAAATTGGGTTGCCTCCCAACAAGCGCTATTGTTTAATGCCCCTAGCTAGGCATGATGATTTCAATGATGCTCACATAAAAGATAAGAATTGAAACATAAAGAGAGCAACATAAAGAATATGACTAGCACATTTACGTCTAACCCTCTTCCTATGCATAGGGATTTTGTGAAAAAGC
Source organism: Aegilops longissima (assembly GCA_021605205.1). Lineage (NCBI taxonomy): Eukaryota > Viridiplantae > Streptophyta > Magnoliopsida > Poales > Poaceae > Aegilops > Aegilops longissima. The sequence continues at coordinate 670,303,530 of CM038682.1, read as the reverse complement.
AACTTATGGGAACAATAATCAACTAGCATAGGAAGGAAAAACAAGCATAACTTCAAAACTTTAAGCACATAGAGAGGAAACTTGATATTATTGCAATTCCTACAAGCATATGTTCCTCCCTCATAATAATTTTCAGTAGCATCATGAATGAATTCAATAATATAACCAGCACCTAAAGCATTCTTTTCATGATCTACAAGCATAGAAAATTTACTACTCTCCACATAAGCAAATTTCTTCTCATGAATAATAGTGGGAGCAAACTCAACAAAATAACTATCATGTGATTGAAAATTAAGATCAAGATGACAAGTTTCATGGTTATTATTATTCTTTAAAGCATACGTGTCATCACAATAATCATCATAGATAGGAAGCATGCTTTCATCATAGTAAATTTTCTCATCAAAGCTTCGGGGAAAAAAAATATCATCTTCATCAAACATAGCTTCCCCAAGCTTGTGGCTTTGCATATCATTAGCATCATGGATATTCAAGGAATTCATACTAACAACATTACAATGATGCTCATCATTCAAATATTTAGTGCCAAATATTTTAATGCATTCTTATTCTAACACTTGGCACAATTTTCCTTTCCATCATACTCACGAAAGATATTAAAAAGATGAAGCGTATGAGACAAACTCAATTCCATTTTTTTTTGTAATTTTCTTTTATAAACTAGACTAGTGATAAAACAAGAAACTAAAAGATTCGATTGCAAGATCTAAAGATATACCTTCACTTACCTAGCCTCCCCGGCAACGGCGTCAGAAAAGAGCTTGATGTCTACTACGCAACCTTCTTCTTGTAGACGTTGTTGGGCCTCCAAGTGCAGAGGTTTGTAGGACAGTAGCAAATTTCCATCAAGTGGATGACCTAAGGTTTATCAATCTGTGGGAGGCGTAGGATGAAGATGGTCTCTCTCGAACAACCCTGCAACCAAATAACAAAGAGTCTCTTGTGTCCACAACACACCCAATACAATGGTAAATTGTATAGGTGCACTAGTTCGGCGAAGAGATGGTGATACTAGTGCAATATGGATAGTAGATAAAGGTATTTGTAATCTGAAAATATAAAAACAGCAAGGTAACAAGTGGTAAAAGTGAGCGTAAACGGTATTGCAATGATAGGAAACAAGCCTAGGGTTCATACTTTCACTAGTGCAAGTTCTCTCAACAATAATAACATAGATAGATCATATAACAATCCCTCAACATGCAACAAAGAGTCACTCCGAAGTCACTAATAGCGGAGAATGAACGAAGAGATTATGGTAGGGTACGAAACCACCTCAAAGTTATTCTTTCCAATCAATCCGTTGGGCTATTCCTATAAGTGTCACAACCAGCCCTAGAGTTCGTACTAGAATAACACCTTAAGACACAAATCAACCAAAACCCTAATGTCACCTAGATACTCCAATGTCACCACAAGTATCCGTGGGCATGATTATACGATATGCATCACACAATCTCAATTCATCTATTCAAACCAACACATAGAACCTCAAAGAGTGCCCCAAAGTTTCTACCGGAGAATCACGACGAAGACGTGTGCCAACCCCTATGCATAGGTTCATGGGCGGAACCCGCAAGTTGGTCACCAAAACATACATCAAGTGACACGTGATATCCCATTGTCACCACAAATACGCACGGCAAGACATACATCAAGTGTTCTCAAATCTTTAAAGACTCAATCCGATAAGATTACTTCAAGGGGAAAACTCAATCCATTACAAGAGAGTAGAGGGGGAGAAGAAACATAAGATCCAACTATAATAGCAAAGCTCGCGATACATCAAGATCGTGCCAAATCAAGAACACGAGAGAGAGAGAGATCAAACACATAGCTCTTGGTACATACCCTCAGCCCGAGGGTGAACTACTCCCTCCTCGTCATGGAGAGCGCGGGATGATGAAGATGGCCTTGGTGAGGGTTCCCCATCCGCAGGTTCTTGGAACAGGTCCCGATTGGTTTTTGTGGCTCTGGAGGTTTGCGGCGGCAGAACTCCCGATCTAATCTCTGTTCTGGAAGTTTTAGGGTACGTGGATATATATGGGTGAAAGAAGTACGTCGGTGGACCGAAGGGGGGGGGCACAAGGCAGGGGGTGCCCCCCCTCGTGGGCACCTCCCTTCTTTCCTGACATGCACTCCAAGCTTTTCCGGTAGCTTTCCTTCCAAAAATAACTTCTCCAGTTGATTTCGTTCCGTTTCGAATCCGCTTGATATTCATTTTCTTCGAAACACTAAAACAGGCAAAAAACAACAATTCTGGGTTGGGCCTCCGGTTAATAGGTTAGTCCCAAAAATAATATAAAAGTGGATAATAAAGCCCAATATTGCCCAAAACAGTAGAAAACATAGCATGGAGCAATAAAAAATTATAGATACGTTGGAGACGTATCAGTGTCCTTGAAATTCTGGATAAACCAGGCCCTTAACTCGGTCCATGACCCAATGGAGTTAGCTGGCAGGTTTTTCAACCATGTATGAGTTATTCCCTCCAACATTGGTGAAGTATTTAGCACACGCCGCATCGTCCACATCCAGCATCTCCATTGCCATCTCATAGCTTTCAACCCATAACTCGGGGGATAAATCGGCAGTGTAATTCGGCACTTTACGTGGGCCTTTGAAATCCTTGGGTAGCCATACATTATGCAGCGCCGAGACGAGACACGGCACCCCCAAAGAACTGGAGGTAACCCCTGGTGCCACCGAAGTTGTTGGTCGAACTGGAGTAAGTTGGCGGGCTTCGTGTTGCGCCGCTAACTCGGCCTCTCGACGTGCCCTAGCACGATCCACCACATCCTGAGCATCACCACCGCCACCCGCCGGGTTATGACCACGAGGCTGATTACGATTTCACGCACTGCTCGACACGGTCGGTTCATCCATATGCCTGTTGTAAATCCGGCTTGGGCGGGGAGTGGAGTGAATCCTCTCGTGGCTATAGGAATACGCCTGTTGTTGAGTTAAGCCTGTCTGAAGGAGCTCTCTAGCCCGTCGTGTCTCGACCGCTACTGGAGACTCGCCTTCGCGGGAGAGCTGCCAATCGTGAAGCGGCGGCAACAATGTTATCCAACGGGTTAGAATAATGACCCGGTGGTGTTGGGACGTGCTGTGGCAGGACATTGTTCTGACGAGGCGGATCCATCGGGCGCGGCTGAACCGGCGCTCCCGTTCCAGGTGCTTCCGTCTGGTTTACCACTGACTGATTACTGGTTCCTGCTCCTGGTGTGTTAAAGAGATTCCTTGCCTCATAAACCGGAGGTAGGTGAGATCGGTACGTTCTCCTCATGACATCATTTGACGCGCTATGATCTAACATAAGCCGGTAAGCCTGTGCATCCAACTCGGCTCGTTCTGCAGCCATCCTGGTTTCCTCAGCCGCCAGGTCTGCCTTGGCTTGAGTTATCTGATCTTTCACCATCGCGATTTCCGCATTATGCTCCCCTTGATTCGCCAGGTTAATTTCCGCCATCAGCATTGCCAAAGCGTCAAATAAGTCAGATAAAACTTGAGCCGGCGGTCGCACAGGGCCTCCTGCCCCGGCTGCTATCGCCGCTACTGATCCAAAAACCATCGCTGCTGCGGTCGAAGAGTGGTGCGCCGGCTGTGTACCGGCCATGAAGATTGCAACCCGGCTTGGCGGATCGAAGGGGTCCGAAATACTGTCGCCATCAGAACAGCCCCCAATCCGGCCACCTTGCAACTGGTACAATGACTCGGTCTCTCCGGTCAATGACTCATCATCAGAATAAACGACGGTCTCACCACCAGATGCCGGTCTAACCTCAGATTTGCTCCGTGGATGAGTCCCACGAAGGCACGTTTTATGGCAGGCTGAACCCGGGCGGGTCTCGCAAGCTGAGCCGTCTCGATGATGTCGGTGCTGATGTCCGGATCAGGGCCCGGTTCGTCGGTCTTGCCAATGAAAACGTGAATGCCGCCGAAGGGGACCCGGTACCTGTACTCGATTGAGCCGGCCTTGGGGCCCAAGCCCGCGCCGTCGATGTAGAGCTTGCCGCGACGACTCTTAGTCATTCGGCCCATGGCGTATCCCTTGAGTCCTTCGAAGCTGCCCTCTAAGAACTCGAAACCATCGTGCGATAGCCCCATGGTGGGCGCCAACTGTCGTGGTTTTGTCACGGCAGATGTCCTAGTGAAAGGACTTAGTCGTGGAGCCATCGCGACGGGTTAGCTTAAAGGGGTTAAAGCAGACAAAGGATGCAGAGAGTTTATACTGGTTCGGCCCCTTGCGTTGAAGGTAAAGGCCTAATCCAGTTGTTATGGAATTGCTAGGGTTACGATGACCAGGGAGCGAATTCGCTATGCCTGGCTCTCGAGTTGTTGTTTGTTGTCCCTAAACCGCCGCCGGGTCATCCCTTTATATACATAGGTTGACGCCCTCGGTTTATAGAATCCCGAGGCCGACTCATAAACGTGTCCGGCTCGGTTTCTACTCTTTCTATCTTACAACACAAGTTCACATATCAATGGAGGTTCATGGCTACAGGCTTTAATCCGCCTTTGGGCCCTGGGCCTTCGTAAAGCGCCATACTCCTTGTCTTCATGGGCTTCAAATATAAATAACTCATTATGGGGATAACCCGGCCTCTCCTGGCCGGTTTATACCCAGTAGTAATATACCCAACACCGAACACAAGGGGAAAGGGCCGCCTAGCAACGACGATGAAGAGCCTCGTCAACCGAACACAGGGGGGCAGAACAAATTTCCCCCCGAGATAAAAACAGTAAACATGATATATGTCGCGCATATCCCCAAGAGGGAGCGCAAGCGCGCATTACGGGACGTCTACGCCATAGAGCTGGTCTGTAACGCCCCGGATTCGATGCGCCAGGTGTCTGCCAGTTATTCGTCAGCATTGCCATGTCATGTGCTTGCGTGTTGCACTTTGCCATGTCATCATCTGCTTTTCATATCATGTCATCATGTGCATCGCATTTGCATACGTGTTCGTCTCATGCATCCGAGCATTTTTCCCGTTGTCCGTTTTGCAATCCGGCACTCCTATGTCTCCCGGCGCCCCCTTTTACCTCTTTTCATATGCGGGTGTTAAACGGTCTCGGAATGGACCGAGGTTTGTCAAGCGGCCTTGGTATAGCACCGGTAGAGCGCCTGTCAAGTTTCGTGCCATTTGGAGGTCGTTCGGTACTCCAACGGTTAACCGGGTAACCGCAAAGCCTCCTTCTCCTTGCAGCCCAACACCCCTTTCTAAGTTGCCCAAAACCCACCAAACTCCTCTCCATGCTCTCGGTCGTTCGATCACGATCGCGTGGCCGAAAACCGCACCTCATTTGGACTCTCCTAGCTCCCTCTACCTATAAAACTAGATCCCCCCCAAAAATTCGCGGATGATTCCCCCCTAACCCTAGCCTCTTCCTCCTCCAGCCGCCGGACGTGTCCACCCCGCGCCGGACACGTCCAGCGCCGCCGCCGCACCCAATCCAGAGCCGCCACGTGGCACGGCCACCTCCGCCGCCCTGCCGCTGGAGCCCATCGCGGGCCAGCGAGCCGCGCCCGCGCCGCTGGGCCGCCGCCTCCGCCGAGCTCGGCCGCCGCCGCCGTTGCTCCCGTGGCGCCGCGCGGACCGCCAGCGTCTTCGCCGGCCTCCGCCGCCGCCAGCAGCGCCGCCGCCCGTCGCCGTTCCGCCGCGCGCCTCCGGACCGCCTCCGCCGCCGCCCGAGCCGCCCTTGCCTCGCGCCGGATTACCGCCTCCGTCGCGCGGCGCCGTCTCCGCCGCTCCGCTCCCGCTTCGCCGGCGAGTCCGTCGCCCGGCCATACAGCGCCAGCGCGCCCGCCCGCCTGCTGCCGCAGCCAGCGGGCGCGCCGCCGGCCTCCTCCCGGTCCCTCCTCCTCATTCCGGCCACCCGCGCCCTCCGCCGTCCACTCCGGCGAACTTCTCCGGCGAGCCGCGGATCGGGACGAGATCCACCACTCCCTCCATCCAAACACGCCTCCCCGTCCCGGATCTCGCCATCCCGCACCGTTTCATCCCGTTGACTTTTCGGAGGTATAAATTCCACCAAGTCCCCGAATTTATTGCATTTTTGTTGCATTTTCATCGCATCATATCTCTGCATCCGTAGGTCCGTTTCGTGCGTATAATATGTCAAAATGTTCGTATCGAAGAGTAGATCATTTCATCTCATTGCATCATTTTCATTTGAGCTCATCTTGATGCCCGAAATGCTGTTAGAAGAGTGCTATGTGATGTTAGTTTCTGATTTTATCAGAACATGCACTTTTGTCATTTTTGCCATGATTGATGTGTGCATCCTATGGACTTGAGTCCTACATGTGTTTTGAAATATGCCATGTCTTCTTTCCAGTGGTGCTTGCCATGTATTTTTGTGATCAATGTGGTGACTAGCACAAGCATGCAAACTAGGTGTCTTGTTGTTGCTGATTCCAGCCCTGTTTTGCTGATATTTTGATACCATGTTAACTTGATGCTACAGAGAGTTCCATGCATATTTTGAGATGCTTCACTAAGGATGTTTTGTTATACATGTCCTGCTCTATCCATCCATGCCCTTGTTTGCAATTATGGAGTGCCATAGCTTGAGTCAATCGAGCTCTACTTTTGCTATCAAATGTTTCCTGGCAGATTGTATACATGTTATTCAATTTTGCCAAGGTTGTTGTGGTTGGTCCATGTATGCTATGTTATTGTTATTGCCATGTATGTCTTCTATGCCATGTCTTCTTGATGTATGTATGCTTATTTTTTCATATTAGGCTCTGTAGTGAGTGCATTGAGCTTGTAAACATGCCTACTTGTTATCAGTTTTTGACATGCCATGTTGCTGAATCTGTTAACGAAACTTTCGATTTTGACATGGGTGTTACTATATTTTCTGATCCTTTTTGGCTTATGGTCACTAAAGGACTTTTGTTCTATGCAATTAGTAAATCCATGCCATGCCTTTGTTTGCCATTTTAAGTTCCTGTAACATGTTGTTTCATAGCCCTAAACATTGCAACCTGATGTTATTTCTGCTAGGTCTGAAACTGTTATTAGTTGCAATCTTGCCATGTCATTTTGAGCATGTTTTATTGATTTCTGGAGATAGCTCAGTGTTCATGTTTTGTAATGCTTTACCTGTACATCATGCCCATGCCTTTTGTTTTCATATTGAGGTGCTGTAGCATATTGTTTTGATGCTCGCATTATGCCTACTTGCTGTTTTGGACAGATTGTTGCCATAACTTGTATTGTGTGTATGTGTTGGACCGTTGCTCCGTTTTGAGTGTGCTCTATATGAAACTTGCTTGATTTTGCATGTAGTTTCATATTATCATGTTGGATCCTTGTTTTGAGGTGTTTGCTTGAGGTTTGTATGCATTTTGCATCAATGCCATGTTTATCTTGTTTTGCTCATATCTTCTAGGCCGTAGCTCCGAATCTAATGAACTTTATATGTAACTTGACTAGAATTTCGTGTAGATCATCATGGTGCATCTTAACTTGCTGTTTAACAACTTGAACATAAGGTTTATTCAAATCTGGACGAATTTCGAAATTTGCATAGGAGGACTTACCGGAATTGTTATATGTTGTTCCCGGCCTCATTTAAACTTGCTTTGATGTGTTGCTCTTGTTTGCATCATCTCTTGCCATGAGTAGCTTCATGTAGCTTTGTCATGCATCATGCTTGGTTGTGCATCATGTCTTTTTCATGTGTGGTGTGTTTACTATGTTGTGTGCTTCTTCTTGTTAGTTCCTGTTTCGTTGCGATCGTGAGGATTCGTTCGTCTACGCTTGGTTCGGCTTCATCCGTTCGTCTTCTTCATGGACTCGTTCTTCTTCCTTGCGGGATTTCAGGCAAGATGACCGCTACCCTGGATCTCACTACTATCTTTGCTATGCTAGTTGCTTCGTTCTTTCGCTATGCTGCGCTACCTATCACTTGCTGCTCAAGCCTACCTAATTGCCATGTCAGCCTCTAACCTTTTGCACCCTTCCTAGCAAACTGTTGTTTGGCTATGTTACCGCTTTGCTCAGCCCCTCTTATAGCGTTGTTAGTTGCAGGTGAAGATGAAGGTTGTTCCTTGTTGGAACATGGAGATGTTGTTCCTTGTTGGAACATGTTTACTTGTTGGGATATCACAATATATCTTATTTAATTAATGCATCTATATACTTGGTAAAGGGTGGAAGGCTCGGCCTTATGCCTGGTGTTTTGTTCCACTCTTGCCGCCCTAGTTTCCGTCATATCGGTATTATGTTCCCGGATTTTGCGTCCCTAACGCGGTCGGGTGATTTATGGGACCCCCTTGACAGTTCGCTTTGAATAAGACTTTTCCAGCAAGGCCCAACATTGGTTTTACCATTTGCCTCACCTATGCCCTTTTTCCCTTGGGTTTCGGAGCCCGAGGGTCATCTTTATTTTAGCCCCGGGCCAGTTCTCCTTCAGTGCTGGTCCAAACCGGCGATGTCCGGCGCCCCTGGGCAATCAGGGTTTATGCCGACCGACGTCTGGCTCATCCGGTGTGCCACGAGACCGAGGTACGTGCGACTCCTATCAGGATTTGTCGGCACATCCGGCGGCTTTGCTGGTCTTGTTTTATTGCTGTCGAAATGTCTTGTAGCCGGGATTCGAGATTGATCGGGTCTTCCGGGAGAAGAATATCCTTCGTTGATCGCGAGAGCTTATCATGGGCTAAGTTGGGACACCCTGCAGGGTTTGAACTTTCAAAGCCGTGCCCGCGGTTATGTGGCAGATGGGAATTTGTTAATGTCCGGTTGTAGAAAACCCGAAGTTGATCTCAATTAAAATACACCAACCGTGTGTGTAACCGTGAGTGTCTCTTTTCGGGGTTGATCGAGAGGAGAACACGGTTTCTGGGTTATGTCTGATGTAGGTAGGAGTTCAGGATCACTTCTTGATCATTACTAGTTGGCGACCGTTCCTTTGTTTCTCTCCTCGCTCTCATTTGCGTATGTTAGCCACCATATCATGCTTAGCCGCTGCTGCAACATCACCACTTTATCCCTTCCTTTCCCATTAAGCTTTGCTAGTCTTGATACCCATGGTAATGGGATTCTTTGAGTCCTCGTGGCTCCTGATTGCTACACCACCGATTGCAGGTACAGGTTTGCGATGATCATGGCGTGAGGCGATGCTTGCTTGTCTTCTTCTTCTGCTTCTTCGATCAGGGGATAGGTTCCAGGTCGGCAGCCTGGGCTAGCAGGGTGGTTGTCGTTTGAGCTTCTGTTTATGTTCCATCCGTAGTCGGATGTTGATCTTGTATATGCTGTTGATGTATTCTTGTGGCATTTGTGCCTTATGTATGTATCCCTATGTATTATGTAATGTTGATGTAATGATATCCACCTTGCAAAAGCGTTTCAATATGCGGGTCTATCCTTGGTGGGACCGTCGAGTTCCTTTTGGATAGGGTCGCATATTGGGCGTGACATGGTCGCCCCAAAATTCAACCCATGGTCGGTTTGCCCGATCACCATCGATCGAAAGGACCACCCAACCAGTATCCTCATGGAGGTTCGGCAGCTCTGGTCCTCGATCCAATCATCGACGGATTCCATCTCACTCGAGTCCTCATGGACGGCGGCGGCTGTCTCAATCTACTTTATCAAGACATTGTCCGCAAAATGGGCATTGATCCTTCAACAATCAAACCCACTAAAACTAACTTCAAAGGAGTAATACCTGGTGTAGAGGCCCACTACACGGGCTCAATCACATTGGAAGTCGTCTTCGGTTCGCCGGACAACTTCCGAAGCAAAGACTTGATCTTTGATATTGTACCCTTCCGCAGTGGCTATCACGCACTCCTCGGACGAACCGCTTTCACCCGTTTAACACGGTCCCACACTACGCCTATCTAAAGCTTAAGATGCCTGGTCCATGTGGCGTCATTACAATCAACGGAAACATGGAACGCTCCCTCCGTACTGAGGAGCATACTGCGGCCATCGCAGCCGAAGTACAAAGAAGCCTTGTCAAGCCGCACACCTCAGCGGCTATTAAGCCACCGGACTTCATTACACAAGGCCGGTCAATTCGGCATGCTGGCAGCCCAGCAATTCCAGAGCTGGATTAGCATTTTCTTCTCCGTCGATCGCCACGTACGTCCGTGCAATTCGTACCGCGCGTGCATAACTATACACTCAAAATACCTTGGACATCGGCGGAGGCACAATACAGACATGCCTATAGTCCGGTTCAACCCTATATGGCCTTCCCTTCTTATTTAATTATTTCCTTATCTTTTCCCATAGGTGAATTAAAACCAATTCATCCTACGGACTTACAAGGACTCTCTCTGAGCCCGGTTTCATACAAATAATCGAAGACCACTACTCTCAAGGAATCTTTCTCACTAAGGCGAAAGCAGCGCAGACGTGCGGCAGGAGGTCCAAAGGATTTTTTAGACCAAAACTTTATTTAAGAACCTGTACAAAGCTTTCCCCCTTAGTCTTCGACCTCCGGCATGTAAAATGGCCTTGGTGATTATGGTACCATCTGTAAGATTACGTTTGATGTATCAATCAGATTCCAGCGAACATAATTCTTATTCAGTATCGCCTTTATTCATAGATTGTATTTTGTCTCTTCAGTTGTCTCACGCACACACCTCGGCACAAATTGCCAGGGGCTCTATATGGCAACATATGGTTTCCAAACAAAAGCCCGAACAACTTTATAGCACACTTCGGCGTCCCGAGCTTGGATTATATGCACCGGCTCCGAATCATGTCTTTGGTCAATAGTTGGGTTGCCGGCTCCTGCGTTTGCTACCTTACGTTCCGTCTTATGGGCTAGGGTAGTAAAGGGAGAACTACTGCGATTGTGTTTTCGGTTCGTCCGGAGAAGCACCTCAGTAGAGAAGGCCGAAAACTGACTGTCATGATGCGGCGAGAGCTGGTCAGCCACTCGGCGACTTATTAAAATCTTTTGCGATTTTTCCGTATTACACGAAGGACTGTTCTCCGGCACATATGTAACGCATCCGCATTCGGATAGCCGCGAACATACCAGGGGCTACTTCGTAGACCCATTGTCAAACTCCTATGGCTATGTGAGAATGGTAAAGCCTCATAGTCCGATTGCCTGGTTCGCCACACTGACACCTCCTTTACGGACCAAGACATTGGGTCAAGTGTGATCATGTGCTATTCTGAACACCCCCGTATTATGTACGTGGGGGCTGAAGCCGACGACTGGACAATGCTACCTCTTGAGCACTGCGTTGGATTTCCCCAAAGAGGAGAGGATGATGCAGCAAAGTAGCGTAAGTATTTCCCTTAGTTTTTGAGAACCAAGGTATCAATCCAGTAGGAGGCTACGCACAAGTCCCTCATACCTGCACAAAACAATAGCTCCTCGCAACCAACGCGATTAGGGGTTGTCAATCCCTTCACGATCACTTACGAGAGTGAGATCTGATAGAGATGATAAATAATATTTTTGGTATTTTTGATATATAGATGCAAAGTGAAAAGTAAAAGGAAAAGTAAAAACAAAGCAAGTATTAAAGTAATGGAGATTGATATGATGAGAATAGACCCGGGGGCCATAGGTTTCACTAGTGGCTTCTCTCAAGAGCATAAGTATTCTACGGTGGGTGAAAAAATTACTGTTGAGAAATTGATATAATTGAGCATAGTTATGAGAATATCTAGGTATGATCATGTATATAGGCATCACGTCCGAGACAAGTAGACCGACTCCTGCCTGCATCTACTACTATTACTCCACTCATCGACCGCTATCCAGCATGCATCTAGAGTATTAAGTTAAAAACAGAGTAACGCCTTAAGCAAGATGACATGATGTAGAGGGATAAATTCATGCAATATGATAAAAACCCCATCTTGTTATCCTCGATGGCAACAATACAATACGTGCCTTGCTGCCCCTTCTGTCACTGGGAAAGGACACGCAAGATTGAACCCAAAGCTAAGCACTTCTCCCATTGCAAGAACTACCAATCTAGTTGGCCAAACCAAACGGATAATTTGAAGAGACTTGCAAAGATAACCAATCATACATAAAAGAATTCAGAGAAGATTCAAATATTGTTCATAGATAATCTTGATCATAAACCCACAATTCATCGGTCTCAACAAACACACCGCAATAAGAAGATTACATCAAATAGATCTCCACGAGAGAGGGGGAGAACATTGTATTGAGATCCAAAAAGAGAGAAGAAGCCATCTAGCTACTAGCTATGGACCCGAAGGTCTGAAGTAAACTACTCACACTTCATCGGAGGGGCTATGGTGATGATGTAGAAGCCCTCCGTGGTGGATGCCCCCTCCGGCGGAGCTCCGGAACAAGCCCCAAGATGGGATCTCGTGGATACAACAAGTTGCGGCGGTGGAATTAGGTTTTTGGCTCCTGTTCTGATCGTTTGGGGGTACGTAGGTATATATAGGAGGAAGGAGTACGTCGGTGGAGCAACAGGGGGCCCACGAGGCAGGGGGCGCCCTAGGGGGGGGGGTCGCCCCCACCCTCATGACCGCCTCTGTTACTTCTTGGAGTAGGGTCCATGTCTCCTGGATCACGTTCGGTGAGAAAATCACGTTCCCGAAGGTTTCATTACGGTTGGACTCCGTTTGATATTCTGTTTCTTCGAAACACTAAAATAGGCAAAAAAAACAACAATTCTGGGCTGGGCCTGCGGTTAATAGGTTAGTCCCAAAAATAATATAAAAGTGGAAAATAAAGCCCAATATAGTCCAAAACAGTAGAATAAAGTATCATGGAGCAATCAAAATTATAGATACGTTGGAGACGTAGCAGGCATCCCCAAGCTTAATTCCTGCTCGTCCTCGAGTAGGTAAATGATAAAAAGAGAATTTTTGATGCGGAGTGATACTTTGGCATAATTTCAATGTAAATCTTCTTAATTGTGGTATGAATATTCAGATCCGAAAGATTCAAGACAAAAGTTCATATTGACATAAAATAATAATACTTCAAGCATACTAACTAAGCAATTATGTCTTCTCAAAATAACATGGCCAAAGAAAGTTATCCCTACAAAATCATATAGTCTGGCTATGCTCCATCTTCCCCACACAAAATATTTAAATCATGCACAACCCCGATGACAAGCCAAGCAATAGTTTCATACTTTAACATTTTCAAAACTTTTTCAATCTTCACGCAATACATGAGCGTGAGCCATGGATATAACACTATATGTGGAATAGGATGGTGGTTGTGGAGAAGACAAAAAGGGAGAAGATAGTCTCACATCAACTAGGCGTATCAACGGGCTATGGAGATGCCCATCAATAGATATCAATGTGAGTGAGTAGGGATTGCCATGCAACGGATGCACTAGAGCTATAAGTATATGAAAGCTCAACAAAAGAAACTAAGTGGGTGTGCATCCAACTCGCTTGCTCACGAAGACCTACGGCATTTGAGGAAGCCCATCATTGGAATATACAAGCCAAGTTATATAATGAAAAATTCCCACTAGTATATGAAAGTGACAAAATGAGAGACTCTCTATCATGAAGATCTTGGTGCTACTTTGAAGCACAAGTGTGGTAAAAGGATAGTAGCATTGTCCCTTCTCTCTTTTTCTCTAATTTTTATTTATTTGGGCCTTTTTTATGGCCTCCTTTTTTTCATTTTTCATTTTTTTTTATTTTTCGTCCGGAGTCTCATCCCGACTTGTGGGGGAATCATGGTATCCATCATCCTTTCCTCACTTGGGACAATGCTCTAAAGAATGATGATCATCACACTTTTATTTTTCTTACAACTCAACAATTAAAACTCGATTCTTAGAACAAAGTATGACTCTATATGAATGCCTCCGGCGGTGTACCGGGATATGCAATGAAACAAGAGTGACATGTATGAAAGAATTATGAAAGGTGGCTTTGCCACAAATACAATTTCAACTACATGATCATGCTAGCAATATGACAATGATGGAGCGTGTCATAATAAACGGAACGGTGGAAAGTTGCATGGCAATATATCTCGGAATGGCTATGGAAATGCCAAGATAGGTAGGTATGGTGGGTGTTTTGAGGAAGATATATGGTGGGTGTATGATACCGACGAAAATTGCGCGGTATTAGAGAGGCTAGCAATGGTGGAAGGATGGGAAAAAGTGCGTATAATCCATGGACTCAACATTAGTCATAAAGAACTCATATACTTTTTGCAAAAATATAGAAGTTATCAAAGCAAAGTATTACGTGCATGCTCCCAGGGGGATAGATTGGTAGGAAAAGACCATCGCTTGTCCCTGACCGCCACTCATAAGGAAGACAGTCAATAAATAAATCATGCTCCGAGTTCATCACATAACGGTTCACCATACGTGCATGCTACGGGAATATCACAAACTTCAACACACGTATTCTTTAAATTCAAAACTACTCAACTAGCATGACTTTAATATCACCATCTTCATATCTCAAAACAATTATCAAGCATCAAACTTTTCTTAGTATTCAACGCACTCAAAAGAAAGTTTCACATATCCTGAATACCAAGTATATTAATATTAAGCAAATTACCATGCTATTAACGACTCTCAAAATAATATAAGTGAAGCATGAGAGATCAATAGTTTCTTTAAAAAAAATCCACCACCGTGCTCTAAAAGATCTAAGTGAAGCACTAGAGCAAAAATTATCACGCTCAAAAGATATAAGTGAAGCACTATGAGCAAAACTATCAAGCTCAAAAGATATAAGTGAAGCACATAGAGTATTCTATCAAATTACAATTCATGTATGGCTCTATCAAAAGGTGTGTACATCAAGGATGATTGTGGTAAACTAACAAGCAAAGACACAAATAATACAAGATGCTCCAAGCAAAACACATATCATGTGGTGAATAAAAATATAGCTCCAAGTAAATTACCGATGGAAGTAGACGAAAGAGGGGATGCCTTCCGGGGCATCCCCAAGCTTTGAATTTTTGGCGTCCTTGGATTATATTGGGGGTGCCATGGGAATCCCCAAGCTTAGGCTCTTGCCACTCCTTTTTCCATAATCCATCAAAAGAATTTACCCGAAACTTGAAAACTTCACAACAGAAAACTCAATAGAAATCTCGTGAGCTCTGTTAGAGAAAGAAAACAAAAGACTACTTTAAGGTAATGTAATGAACTCATTCTTTATTTATATTGGTGTTAAACCTACTGTATTCCAACTTCTCTATGGATTATAAACTATTTTACTAGCCATAGATTCATCAAAATAAGCAAACAACACACGAAAAACAGAATCTGTCAAAAACAGAACAGTCTGTAGTAATCTGTAACTAAAGCAAATTTCTGGAACTCCAAAACTTCTACCAAAATAGGACGACCTAGAAAATTTGTTTATTGATCACCATAATTTGGAATCAGTATTTTATCACGTTCTGGTGATTTTTAACAATTGTTTTCGTGAACAGAAAGATTCTGGAAATTACAGCAAGATCAAATAACTATCATCCAAGAAGATCCTATAGGTCTAACTTGGCACAAACACTAATTAAAACATAAAACCACATATAAACAGAGGCTAGATGGATTATTTATTCCTAAACAGAAGCAAAAGCAAAAAAACTAAAAATAAAATTGGGTTGCCTCCCAACAAGCGCTATCGTTTAACGCCCCTAGCTAGGCATAAAAGCAAGGATAGATCTAGGTATTGCCATCTTTCGTAGGCAATCCATAGGTGGCTCTCATGATAGATTCATATGGTAATTTTATTTTATTTCTAGGAAAGTGTTCCATGCCCTTCTTTAAGGGAAATTGGAATCTAATATTCCCTTCCTTCATATCAATAATTGCACCAATCGTTCTAAGGAAAGGTCTACCAAGAATAATAGGGCAAGAAAGATTGCAATCTATATCAAGAACGATAAAATCTACGGGCACATAATTCCTATTTGCAACAATAAGAACATCATTAATTCTTCCCATTTTTAATAGTGGAATCCGCAAGATGCAAGTTTAGAGAGCAATCATCAAAGTCACGGAAATCTAGCAAATCACACAAGGTTTTGGGGATAGTAGAGACACTAGCACCCAAATCAGACAAGGCATGAAACTCATAATTTTTAGTTTTAATTTTAATAGTAGGTTCCCACTCATCATAGAACTTTCTAGGGATAGAGACCTTCAACTCAAGTTTTTCTTCATAAGATTGCACCAAGGCATCAACAATGTGTTCGGTAAAGACCTTATTTTGACTATAAGCATGAGGAGAATTTAGCACGGATTGCAACAAGGAAATACAATCAATTAAAGAGCAATTTTCATAATTAAATTCCTTGAGATCCAATATAGTGGGTTTAGCAATATCTAGGTTTTTATTTCTTTCAATCCCACATTTATCAATTTCATCATCAAGATCTAAAAACTCTGAATTCTTAGAACGCCTTCTAGGTAATGGAAAATCATATTCAGTTTCATCAAGATTCATATTGCAAAACAAAGATTTAATGGAGGACACATCAATAACTTTTAGATCTTCATCTTGATTTTCATAGGAATTGGAAGAACACGCTTTAATAAAGGCATCTTTGGAAGCACGCATCCTAGTGGTTCTTTCTTTGCACTCATCAATGGAAATTCTCATAGCTTTGAGAGACTCAGTGATATCATGCTTAGGAGGAATAGATCTAAGCTTTAAAGAATCAATTTCAAGAGAAATTCTATCAATGTTCCTTGCCAAATCATCAACTTTAAGCAATTTCTCCTCAAGCAAAGCATTAAAATTCTTTTGCGAACTCATAAATTCTTTAACACTAGTCTCAAATTCAGAAGGCATCTTATTAAAATTTCCATAAGAATAGTTGTAGGAATTTCCATAATTATTAGAGGAATTACTAGGATAAGGCCTAGGATTAAAATTCCCTCTATACGCGTTGTTACCAAAATTATTCCTACCAACAAAATTCACATCCATAGATTCATTATTGTTCTCAATCAAGGTAGATAAAGGCATATCATTAGGATCAGAAGAAACACCCTTAGTAGCAAATAATTTCATAAGTTCATCCATATTTCCACTCAAAACATTAATTTCTTCTATCACATGCACTTTTTTATTAGTAGATCTTTCGGTATGCCATTGAGAATAATTAACCATAATATTATCTAGAAGCTTAGTAGCATCTCCTAGAGTGATTTACATAAAAGTGCCTCCCGCGACCGAATCTAAAAGATTTCTAGAAGCAAAATTCAATCCGGCATAAAAGTTTTGTATAATCATCCACAAGTTCAAACCATGAGTAGGACAATTACGTATCATTAATTTCATTCTCTCCCAAGCTTGTGCAACATGTTCATGATCAAGTTGCTTAAAATTCATATTATCGTTCCTAAGAGAGATAATTTTAGCGGGAGGAAAATACTTAGAGATAAAAGCATCTTTGCACTTGTTCCAAGAATCAATACTATTTTTAGGCAGAGATGAAAACCACGCTTTAGCACGATCTCTAAGCGAAAAAGGAAATAGCTTCAACTTAACGACATCATTATCGACATCTTTTTTCTGTTGCATATCACATAAATCAACGAAGCTATTCAGATGAGTAGCGGCATCTTCACTAGGAAGGCCTGCGAATTGATCTTTCATAACAAGATTCAATAAGGCAGTATTGATTTCACAAGATTCAGTTATTGGCAAGAGGAGCAATCGAGTGCTAAGGAAATCATTATTATTGGTATTGGTGAAGTCACACAATTTGGTAGCATCTTGAGCCATCGCGACAAACAAGCAATCCAACACACGAGCAAACAAAAGGCAAGCGAGAAAAAAGAAAATGGGAAAAAGAGGAGGAGGTTGGGAAAGAGAGGGCGAATAAAACGGCAAGGGTGAAGTGGGGGAGAGGAAAACGAGAGGCAAATGGCAAATAATGTAATGCGGGAGATAGGGATTGTGATGGGTACTTGGTATGTAGACTTTAACTGTGCCAGAAGTGGCTTGTTGTTAGGAGTCCAAGTCTTGACTTGCTATTGCATAAGCCTCCCCGGCAACGGCGCCAGAAATTCTTCTTGCTACCTCTTGAGCACTGCGTTGGATTTCCCCGAAGAGGAGAGGATGATGCAGCAAAGTAGCGTAAGTATTTCCCTCAATTTTTGAGAACCAAGGTATCAATCCAGTAGGAGGCTACGCACAAGTCCCTCGTACCTGCACAAAAAATAGCTCCTCGCAACCAACGCGATTAGGGGTTGTCAATCCCTTCACGGTCACTTATGAGAGTGAGATCTGATAGAGATGATAGATAATATTTTTGGTATTTTTGGTATAAAGATCCAAAGTGAAAAGTAAAAGGCAAAGTAAAAACAAAGCAAGTATTAAAGTAATGGAGATTGATATGATGAGAATAGACCCGGGGGCCATAGGTTTCACTAGTGGCTTCTCTCAAGAGCATAAGTATTTTACGGTGGGTGAACAAATTACTGTTGAGCAATTGACAGAATTGAGCATAGTTATGAGAATATCTAGGTATGATCATGTATATAGGCATCACGTCCGAGACAAATAGACCGACTCATGCCTGCATCCACTACTATTACTCCACTCATCGACCGCTATCCAGCATGCATCTAGAGTATTAAGTTAAATACAGAGTAACGCCTTAAGCAAGATGACATGATGTAGAGGGATAAATTCATGCAATATGATAAAAACCCCATCTTGTTATCCTCGATAGCAACAATACAATCGTGCCTTGCTGCCCTTACATCCTTTGGGAAAGGACACATAAAATTGAACCCAAAGCTAAGCACTTCTCCCATTGCAAGAACTACCAATCTAGTTGGCCAAACTAAACAGATAATTCGAAGAGACTTGCAAAGATAACCAATCATACATAAAAGAATTCAGAGAGGATTCAAATATTGTTCATAGATAATCTTGATCATAAACCCACAATTCATCGGTCTCAACAAACACACTGCAAAAAGACGATTACATCGAATAGATCTCCACGAGAGAGGGGGAGAACATTGTATTGAGATCCAAAAAGAGAGAAGAAGCCATCTAGCTACTACCTATGGACCCGAAGGTCTGAAGTAAACTACTCACACTTCATCGGAGGGGCTATGGTGATGATGTAGAAGCCCTCCGTGGTGGATGCCCCCTCGTGAACTCGGAACAGGCCCCAAGATTGGATCTCGTGGATATAGAAAGTTGCGGCGGTGGAATTAGGTTTTTGGCTCCTATTCTGATCGTTTGGGGGTACGTAGGTATATATAGGAGGAAGGAGTACGTCGGTGGAGCAACAGGGGGCCCACGAGGCGGGGGCCCACGAGGAGGGGCGCGCCTAGGGGGCGCCCCACCTCGTGACCGCCTCTGTTACTTCTTGGAGTAGGGTCCAAGTCTCCTGGATCACGTTCGGTGAGAAAATCACGTTCCCGAAGGTTTCATTCCGTTTGGACTCCGTTTGATATTCCGTGTCTTTGAAACACTGAAATAGGCAAACAACAATTCTGGGTGGGCCTCCGGTTAATAGGTTAGTCCCAAAAATAATATAAAAGTGGAAAATAAAGCCCAATATAGTCTAGAACAGTAGATAAAGTAGCATGGAGCAATAAAAAATTGTAGATACGTTGGAGACGTATCAGACAACTCTCAGGAATATAAACATCCGCGCAGGAGGATAGAACTTTGAGGTAATAGCATATATCGCTAGGCCTTAATACATAATACAAAAAAAGTGACGTCCAGGCAGTTCAGGTACATTCATTCGAACATAATGTCCTTCGAGTACTGACCCTCTATCAAGCAGGCGCCCTCTAGGACTTCATCTAAGTAGCGCTCTGGCGTGCGGTGGTCCTTGCCTCCGGGCGGGCCCTTAACTGCAACATCAGTGGCCTTCATCTTCGCCCAGTACATCTTGACGTGGGCGAAGGCCATCCGTGCACCTTCTATGCACACTCACTGCTTGACTGCATCGATTCGCGGCACTGCATCGGCAAGTCGCCGCACCAAGCCGAAATATCTCCTCGGAATGGGTTCGGCTGGCCATAGCTGGAGTATGATATCCTTCATGGAAGCTCCGAACATCTTGTGAAGCTCGGCCCATTGCGCCATTTGGTCGTTTAGCAACGACGGGTTCCCTTGTGCAGCGAATTGTGTCCAGAACGGCTTCTCCGTAGCATGTCCTTCCTGAGCTTGGAAGAACTATGCAGCGTCGGTGGCACTCTTGGCAGAGTCCATAGCGCGTCAGTGAACTCCACAGTCGATTAAGCAAGGCATATTTTGGATCGCCGAACTTAGTCTGTAAAAGAAAGGGATTACCAGCCACTATCTGCCCAGCCTGCCGGATCTCCTCCCGAGCCGCTCTAGACTCTAACCGCGCCTATTTTGCCTCCTGCGGGCCCTTGTCGAGTTCGGATGCCTTGGCTTTGTTATCCTCCTTGAGAGACTTACATCTGCAGGCGGCGTCCTTGAGCACTTGCTCTATGGCAGATATTTGCTCCTCGCATTGGCGCTGGGTGGCCTGTTCGGCCTTCAAATAGGCAGCCACTTTATTAGCGGCCGCATTGCTCATCCTGGCCTGCTCCTTGGCCCGGGCAAGTTCGGCCCGAAGGGTCTCGACCGCGGCAGCACCATCTGCAATTATGCATATAACAGTGTGTAATTTTCAACCTAGTGTCTGCACTGTCATATAGGCACAAACGGGATGTCCGATAATATACCTTGCACCTCGTCAAGCCGCTTGTCCTCATCAGCCAGCTTCAGTTTCTGTTTAGTTTGACAACTTCCGCAGCTTGGGCGGTCGCCGCTAACATGAAGCCAGTTTTTCCAATCGGATAAATATGTTACTTCCTGAAAATATCTATTGATCCTCTGTTCGCCTCTCTTTACAAGATGACCAGAGTCTCAGGGGCTACTATCTATATACAGGCGTATTTTGTATATGGAAAGCGGTTAAAGACATTATATTGCATACCTCGAAGCCTGTTAGTAGGCACGTGAAGGCATTCAGTCCACTTTTGGCGGACTGAATCTTCTCAACTACCGTACCCATTAAGGTACGATGCTCCTCTAAGACAGACGCACTTTGCAGTGCGCCGGTCAGGGTGTCTGGCGCCTCTAGATTCATGGAGGTCTCCGTGGGACTAGGCATTCCCCTCTCCCTCGAAGGGGGCCGCTTACTCGACTCCGGATCCTTCTCCAGAGCAGTATTCGACTGGAGACCGGACAATTCAGGGCCCCCATCGCTGGTTCCCACGGGGGTCGTGCCCCCCATGCCCTTGACGGCTGAGGTATTACCCTTGGGCGCCATCTTAATCATCCCCCACGTCTCTTGCCGGTCTGGAGAAATCCTCCGGGATGAAACCTCAAAGTCGTCCGCCCTAGGGGGCGAGGAAGCTTGTGGAGGCGTCTCTCTCTCCATCATCTCCGGCGGCAAATCCCCCGATGAGGAGGATTGTTGAGGAAGATCGCGGGCCAGACCGCAACATGTAATTTAATGTTATTCTCGCAACTCGAAAGGAACTGGATGTGTATAGAACATCCTTAGTTACTTATGATTCGGAAAGGGGCTTGTCCCTGGGGTGGTGTTTTGGGATGGCTTCGGCTTTCGAGCTTGAGCCATCCGACAGGGATATCTTTCCCCTCTTGGGTGCCTCCACCTCCAGGTCTTTCGAGGCAGCCCTTTTCTTCCCTTGGGGAGGAGGGATATCACCTCCTTCCTCCTCTCCGTCCTTGTCTTCGGAGGAGGGAGCATCGGTCCCCTCGGATGTAGCATCCGAGGTACCTTTAGGGTGGAGGCCAGCTTCGGCCTTCTTGTTCTTCTTCTTGTCCTTCTTCACCGGGGCTTGGTACGGTGCCGGGACCAGCATCTTCATTCACAGAGGATCAGCTAGGTTTTCGACAAGTGGAGCCAAACACCTGGTCCACTCCGCATTCTTTATCCAGCCCTGGTATAAGGATGGGATTCTCAGTGCGTCACCTTAGATTAATGAACTAAGCTATGTTCAGAAATTGAGCACTTCCCGGGGTATCCGGATGATTGCAGTCAAGGCCGATGTCCTCAGAGGTGTTCGGCCATGACTTTTGAGCCTTGAAGAGCAGTTTCCAGATCCCTTTGTGCGTTGTGCCGAAGAATTGCGGCAGCGTCCTTGGCCCTTCCAGATTAAACTCCCACATACGTAGAGACCGTCGCTGGCACAGAAGGGTTCGGCGGACGTGCATCACCTGGATCACATTAGTAAGGCTGGTGTCTTTTTTGATCATGCTCTTGATACGCTTTTGCTGCATCAGCACCTCGTCGGATGATCCCCAGTCCAGACCCTTATTGATCCACGATGCGAGCCACAATGGGGGACCGGATCTGAACGCAGGAGCGGCCACCCACTTGGTGCCATGGGGTTCGGTGATGTAGAACCACTCGTGCTGCCATGCCTTGACAGTTTCCACAAAGGCCCCTTTTGGCCAGGTAACATTGGCGAGCTTGCTCACCATAGCGCCACCGCACTCCGCGTGCTCCTCATCGACCACCTTCAGCTTCACGTTGAATGTCTTGAGCGATAGGCCGAAGTGTGGGGGGATACGGAGAAAAGCCTCACACATGACGATAAACGCCGAGATGTAGAGAAAAGAGTTCAGGGCTAGATCGTGAAAATCTAGCCCGTAATAGAACATGAGACCGCGAACAAAGGGGTGAAGAGCGACCCCTAATCCGTGGAGGAAGTGAGGGATGAACACAACCCTCTCACCGGGCTTTGGTGTGGGGATGACCTGCCCTTTGGTAGGGTGCCTGTGTGGGATTTCCGCAGTCAGGTACCTCGCCTCCCAGAGCCCCGCAATGTCCTCCTCGGTGACAGAGGAGGCCACCCATTTGCCTTAAGAGCCGGATAACGGACATGGCTGGGGTGCTTGGTGGCTATGGGAGAGGTCGAGACTTGGGCGCTGGAGCTCGAGGATGGGAAGGGCTGAGGGAGAAGAAGGCGTGGGGGAAAAAGATGGGTCTTTATCCCTTTATAAAGGCAATGAATATCAAGCGCCTCCTCACAAGCCTTAAAACTCGCCTATTCCCAAGGGGTCGTGCAAACGGCTCGGTTGGGTTATCCAAACCCGTATTGATGAGAATCCCGTAATAAGGGGACATGATCTCTGCTTGGACATGACGTGTCGATGTGGGCCGTGTCTCGGAACACGAAGCGAGAGGCTAAATGGTTCGAAATAATAATGAGGCCGAGCGTAACATCTGGTCATAAAAAGCTGTCAATAGACATGACTTATTTTTGAGTATTTTGTCTTTATGGTTTAGGGTTGTAGCTGGTAAACGGAGCCGGATACAGCTCTCATGTTGGAAGGCTACTTTGGAGTATTCGGAGGAGGAACCCGCCTTGCAATGCCGAAGACAATCTGCGCGCCGGACACATCGTCATTGAAGCCTGGTTCAGGGGCTACTAAGGGAGTCCTGGATTATGGGGTCCTCGGGCGTCCGGGCTGTGTGACATGTGCCGGACTAATGGGCCATGAAGATACAAGATAGAAGACTTTCCCCCGTGTCCAGATGGGACTCTCTTTTGCGTGGATGGCAAGCTAGGCGTTCAGATATGAAGATTCCTTTCTCTGTAAACCGACTCTGTACAACCCTAAGGCCCCTCCAGTGTCTATATAAACTGGAGGGTTTAGTCCGTAGAGGTAATCACAACCATACAGGCTAGACATCTAGGGTTTAGCCATTACGATCTCGAGGTAGATCAACTCTTGTAACCCCTATATTCATCAAAGTCAATCAAGCAGGAAGTAGGGTATTACCTCCATCGAGAGGGCCCGAACCTGGGTAAACATCGTGTCCATGCCTCCTGTTACCTTCGATCCTTAGACGCACAGTATACGAAACTCATTTTGGTAAACCGGTTCAGTAGTAAGGTGGACAAGATAACAACATGAAACAAACATATATCTCTGTACTATGGTCACTGTATTGTCCATATCATTCTAGTTTATGTTGCCAAATCAAGATAGAGACACAGTTCAACTCATATATTTTTAAGACACAACAACATAGACAGAATATAAGTGTGAGAAACTAAACAGCATTGGTAACACTTGTAATGTGCATGACATGAGAACATAACTATTTATACAAATGAAACTGAAATCAACATAGAGCAAGAAGTTAGAACAACAATCCAGTTAAAGAAATATGTTTAAAACATACCTGTTGCGCCATTGGAGTTTCAATTGGATCCTTCAAATTTGAAATTAGTTGGTATGAGTAAATATAGTAATGCAACAGCAAAGGAGTATGGACCATAGCTACGGAATCTGACCTGAGAACAGTTGCTCTTCTGCTTTAAACATGGAGTTTGGGTTCGTTGTGGTGGTCTTCGTGCTTTGGGCACTGCAGTTGCTTTACAAACTGCTCGTGTGGGGGTACTCTATGGTGGACATGGTGCTTTGTCAACTAGAAGTGGGTTACTATCCGCTGGGGTTGGGGTTAGATGGGTTGTAGCTGGTTGTCTGCCCAACGGTGTAAGTGTGCAATCTGGAAGAGTCTCGATTATGTGTGGTGGGGCTAGTTTATGGGCCAGTAGAACCATGGTTCTATCTGCATCGACGGGTAGCACTATCTTTTGTGAAGAACATGTTTTTGCTCCCTTAGATACTGCCATCACCCCCTCCAATTCAAATGGCTGATAAACAAGAAAAGAAATTAAACGTACAGACATTGTATGATAGACATATGTGGTAATTCACATATATGTTGTCTAACCAAACAGGACAACATGACACAATTTGACATATATGATGCCTAACTAAACGGGATAGCATGACACAGTTTCAGATATATTATGGATAACTTAACATGGATATAATTAAACAGGATGACATGACAAAACTATATGATGTCTTTCTAAAATAGGTTGGGATGAAATAATTCACATACATGTTGTCTAAGTATACATGATGGCATGATATAATTGACATAATTGATTGATATACTAAGCAGCTGGCACTCACATGTACGATCTCTAACTAAGCAGATGGAATTCAATATTGTGCATATGATGTCTAAACTAAGCAATTCAAGACACCATATGCATGATATGAGAAATATAAACATTTGCAACTTAGAGCATACACCTTAGGTGGGATATAGGACTGGTCATCTGTCTCTGAATCCTCCTCTGAGGAGCTCCCTGTAACCATCGAGATATATGCTTCAACATGTACCATTGCCTGCTCTGAAGACCTTGTTTCCACTCCTGATTTTTCCATAACCGGCTCAAATGGCTGATACACATGAAGAGTTCAATATACATAGATTGTCAACAAATGGAATACGTAATGAAAAAAGGGCATGAGATAATTCACATATATGATGCCTGGCTACATGGCAGTGCATAATGCACATATATGATAATTGGCTGAAAAACATGGCATTGCATAATTCACATATCTGATATAGAAAGCAAACAGGAGGCATTCACGCAAACCATGTCTAATCTAAGCAGATGGCATGGCAATGCAAGACACCATATGCATGATATGAGCAATATAACCATGCCAAGTTAGAGCATGCACCTCGGGGGGGGGGGGGGATATGACTGGTCATCTATCTCTGAATCCTCCTCTGAGGAGCTATCTGTAACCAACAAGAAATCTGCATCGACGGGTAGCACTGACTTCTCAGAAGACCTTGTTTTCACTCCAGATTTTCCCATGACCGACTCAAATGGCTGATGCACGTGAAGAGTAGATGAATGTATAAACATTGTTCACAAATGGAATACATTATGAAAATAATATGGCACGATACAATTCACATATACGATGACTGGCTAAACAGGATGGCATTGCATGATTCACGTACATGATGCCTGGCTAAAGAAGATGGCATTGCATAATTCCCATATACTCCCTCCGTTCCTAAATATATGTCTTTTTTGAGATTTCAAATGGACTACCACATACGGATGTATATTGACATATTTTAGAGTGTAGATTCACTCATTTTTCTCCGTATGTAGTTACTTGTTGAAATATCTAAAAATACAAATATTTAGGAACGGTGGGAGTATGATATAGAAACCAAACAGGTGGCATTCACACAAAGCAAATCTAAACTAAGTTGATGACATATAAGATGTATAATGTAAGCAATGTGAGGCGCCATATGCATGATATGACCAACATCAGCATGCCAGGTTAGAGCAAACACCTCAGGTGGTAAATAGGAGTGGTCGGCTCCCTTCGAATCCTCATTGGAACAGTTATCTTCCTCCGGAATACAATCTAGAATGGCGGGAGGGGGGCACTTCGCCCACCATGGAGCGGCGTCTGCATGACATTATATTCCCACGCAACGGTCTTCTCTTTTTCTCTACATGTTCAGTACGATTGTGTACAATAACTGACATGCATAATAAAAAAATAGTTAGATTTTGTAAGGCCCAAGGGGTGCATGCAGAAATCAAGACTGATGGTAGCAAACGAAGGGATAGATCCAAAACTAATGGTAGCAGGTAGATTATAGCTTCAGTTTAAAAAGATAGAGAATGGATCATCTACTGTTTGCTGCCCACCCAACATGAACCACATAGAAGACCCTAGATGAACCAGATAGTAGACATATACTATTCGTTGCTGCCTCGATATGTGCCCCACGGGCATTTTAAAACTCAAGTTTGAACGATAAAGTAGCAGGTAATAATAACCGATGTATAACATAAGCAAACACGAAAGAGTGCGACCTCTCTTCCGGAACTGTGTAGTCCTCATGTTCATCTGCTCAGTCGATGATGGTAATGCAGTTGGCGTGGCTGCTGGCAACGGGGAAGATGATCTGAGGCGGTGAA
Source organism: Aegilops longissima (assembly GCA_021605205.1). Classification (NCBI taxonomy): domain Eukaryota; kingdom Viridiplantae; phylum Streptophyta; class Magnoliopsida; order Poales; family Poaceae; genus Aegilops; species Aegilops longissima. Next base: position 670,276,712 of record CM038682.1, on the reverse strand, counting down.
ATAAAGTCTGCAGGGGAATGTCTGCTGCAGTGAACGCTTCTGTCGTTGGTGCACCTCAGGTGGGGTGGATGACGGCACGGCAGGAGTAGGACATAACACACAGTTGACGCCTATCTGAAAATGAAGTAAATCTGTAAGGGCTCCTTAGAATTGGAGGATTCTATAAACGCAGGGACAGGAAAAACACAGGAATAGGATAGGAATGCACGTGCAAAACAGAGCATTTGGAAACATAGGATTTCTGTCAACCTGGGTGTTTGGTTCACATGAATTGGAAGAACACGGGAATGGAGAAACATGGTCAAATTAAAGTCAAACCACGTGAAAATGAAAAAAAATAAGAATCTTATTATGCCAGTAATGCAATTATTCATGTTCTTCATGCATATTAATTTGAAAAGGACGTCCAAGTGGATATTGAAATTCCTACGTTTTTTTCTTTGAAAGAGACACGAAAGGAAAAAAAATCCTCCAATTTTGCTATGCTCCACTCCTTCTAACCAAATGCACAAATAGTAGTACCATAGTAGTTCCATAGAAAAGGATCCCTGAGGGATCGACATGAATGCAGAGTAACAAAGTGATGCGATGAGTGTACAACCTCTTTGGCATAGGCTTGTCAACCTCAGCATCATTGGGTTGGACAAGGAGGATGGTGATGCTGGTGTGACTGTCGGAGGCGGGGAAGAAGATCTGAGGCCTCTGAAAATGGCGCCGAGGGTACTGCTCCGCTGTGATGGACGGTTCCATCGTTGGAGCAGCTCCGGTGAGGTGTACGGCGGCGAGGCTGAAGCAGGACAAGATAGACAACATTAATCTGAAGTGGGACTCTAATATCATCTACAATAGATGATGTAAAATACATTACCAAAAAGTGCTAGATGTAAAACGCATCACTCTGAACTTAACTGAAGAAATTGAACTTTACAGTCGAAACTGAATTTTACTATCGAAACTGATTGAACTAGTAGCAGAGCATTGCAATAGATGTTTAGGGCGTTCCAGCACTAGTAGCAGAGAAGCAGTGATCTAAATCAGTAGACGCTCGAGCAGGGAATGCACTAGTAGAGAGCAAGTCATACAGCAGCACCGCGAGCGAGTGCTAAAGCATCAACTCCTATAGCTGCCGGAGGTCGTGCAGCAGCAGCAGCTCGAGCGAGAGCAAGAGCAGAGCAGTAGCACAAACGAGAGCAAGAGCGGAGCAACAGCGTGACCGATAGCAATAGCAGAGCAAAGCAGCATCACGAACGAAAGCAAGAGCAGTGCAACAGCGCGACCGATAGCAAGAACAGAGCTGCAGCGCGAGCGAGAGCCGAAGCAGCAGCAACAACAACAGCAACAGCGCGAGCGAGAGCCGGAGAAGCTGCAGCTAGTGCTTGTGTCGAAGTCACCGCCGACGAAGCAACGACATGGGGAGAGACGCCTTGGATGAAGTGGCCGGCGACGACGCCGTTGATGGAGACCCGCCATGGCTGCTTTGTATCGAGTACCGGCAGCCCGGTGAGATCGAATAAAAGATAAAATGCAGCGTGAGTGCAGTACCTCCCTGGTGGCACCGAGTTGGCCTCGGCTTTATCGGAGGAATTGGTGAGGGTGTTGCGGTTCCGATGGGGCAGGTCAAGACGACGCTGTGGGGATGGAGGTGGCGCGATAGACGAGGTGAACATCGGGGCAGCTCCTTGGAGGTGGAGGACGGGACGGCTGATCCAGCGGGATAACGAGATCGATGACGGATCCTCACCCGGTGCGGTGGATGAGGGACGGCGAGCTGTTGCGATGGACGTCGTCGTCGGGGAAGACTCGTCGGCTGGGCGGCGGTCGGGAGGCCGACGGAGGAGCGTGGGGTTTCACGGGTTTTGGCGGCCTCGGTGTATGAATGGCGGGACGAAGAGGAAGGTAGGGGAGCCATGGCTTAGGGACGCGCTTGTCCGAAATGTAGGGTATGTCACGCCCAAGATGCGACCCTATCCTAAAGGAACTCGAAGGTCCCACCAAGGATAGAAGCGCATCTTGAAGACGCTTTTGCAAGGTGGATATCATTACATCAACATTACATAATAGTGGGGATACATCCAATACAAACAATGTCACATGAATACAACAATACAACATACAAGATCAACATTCGACTACGGATGAATCATAAACAGAAACTCAAACAATATCCATCCTGCTAGCCCAGGCTGCGGACCTGGAACCTATCCCCTGATCGAAGAAGAAGCAGAAGGAGAACTCCAAAACAAGCAAACATCGCTCTCGCGTCATGATCATCACAAAACCTGTACCTGCAACTGTTGGTGTAGTAAACTGTGAGCCACGAGGACTCAGCAATCCCATTACCATGGGTATCAAGACTAGCAAAGCTTAATGGGTAAGGAAGGGGTAAGGTGGTGAGGTTGCAGCAGCGACTAAGCATGTAAGGTGGCTAACTTACGCAAGTGAGAGCGAGAAGAGAAGCAAACGGAACGTTCGTGAAGCTAGCAATGATCAAGAAGTGATCCTGAACTCCTACTTACTTTAAACATAACCCAAGAACCGTGTTCTCCTCTCAATCAACCCCGGAAAGAGACACTCACGGTTACGCACATGGTTGGTGTATTTTAGAAGGGTTTACTTCAAGTTTACTACAACCGGATATTAACAAATTCCCATCTGCCACATAACCACGGGCACGGCTTTCAAAAGTTCAAACCCTGCAGGGGTGTCCCAACTTAGCCCATGATAAGCTCTCGCGATCAACGAAGGATATTCCTTCTCCCAGGAAGACCCGATCAGTCTCGGAATCCTGGTTTACTAGACATTTTGACAATGGTAAAACAAGACCAGCAAAGCCGCCCGATGCGCCGACAATCCCGATAGGAGCTGCACATATCTCGTTCTCAGGGCAACACGGATAGGTCAGCCTACGAGTAAAACCAGCCCTCGAGTTGCCCGAGGTGGACCCATGATCTGCCGGTTTGAACCAGCACTTAGAGAAGCAGCGCCCGGGGGCTGAAATAAAGATGACCCTCGGGTTGGCCGACCCAAGGGAAAGGGTATAGGTGGTGGTGAGGCAAATGGTAAAACCAAGGTTGGGCCTTCTTTGGAGGAGTTTTATTCAAAGCAAACTGTCAAGGGGTCCCATAAATCACCCAACCGCGTTAGGGACGCAAAATCCGGGAACATAATACCGATATGACGGAAACTAGGGCGGCAAGAGTGGAACAAAACACCAGGCATAAGGCCGAGCCTTCCACCCTTTACCAAGTATATAGATGCATTAATAATATAAGAGATATTGTGATATCCCAACATAAACATAATCCAACATGGAGCAATCTTCATCTTCACCTGCAACTAGCAACGCTATAAGAGGGGCTGAGCAAAAGCGGTAACATAGCCAAACAACGGTTTGCTAGGAAGGGTGACAAAGGTTACAGGTTCATGGCAATTTAGGAGGCTTGATAAGCAAGTGGTAGGTAACGCAGCATAGCGATAGAACGAAGCAACTAGCATAGCAATGATAGTAATGAGATCCAAGGTGACGGTCATCTTGCCTGAAATCCCGCTAGGAAGAAGAACGAGTCAATGAAGAAGACAACCGGACGTAGTCGAACGAATCCTCACAACTCCGGAACGAAACCGAAGCTAACGAGAGAAGCAAACCGGAAAGAAGCAAACAACATGGTAAAAACACCAGCATAATCATGGCATGATGCACAATCAAGTATGATGCATGTCCGGTTTAAAGAGGCATGGCATGGCAAAGTGCAACAAACAAAACTACAAGTTAAATGGAGCTCAATATGCAATGGGTTGCATATTGACGAAACACCACATTCGAGTTATTTAGTTCGCTCTCGTTTAGGTACTCAACAATATTCAATGTTATTAAACATGGAAAGAGGTGAAGCATAAGTAAACTACCTATCTAGGCAAATTTAAATGAGGCCGGAACAACAAACAACAATTCCGGAAAATCCCCATGTGCATATTTTAGATTCGGTACTGTTCTGCCCTATAACATATTTTAAAGTTGTTAAACAGGAAAACAAACTGCACCAAGTTAATCTATGCAATTTTTTAGCCCATTTACATATAAAGTTTATTAAATTCGGAGCTACGGTTATTTAGTTATGAAATAAATCATTTTAACATGGCATTTGAGCAAATTTAAACAAACAGCATTTTAAACACTTTAAACATGGATGAAAGTGGTATATTATTAAACTACACAAATTTCTGAGCATTTTACATATTTAAAACATTTTAAACCGATGCACGGTTTGTGAGATATTAAATGCATGAACAACAGGGGTCAATCTGTAAATATGCAGTTTACTGGATAAATAGATAAATTTGCAACAATGGAAAAAACATGCATGGGCCAAATCTGAACACAGGCCAACCAGGAACAGGGGGGAGGGGGGGAGCTCACCCATGGGCTTCAGCCCGGTCGGTGGAGAGGAGCGTTGGCTTTGAGGCGTTGGGCCGGAGAAGAGGAGGCCCAGGCGCGTGGACGATGCAGGGGCGTGGTCAACACGCAGGGGATCGATCTGGACGAACAGGAGGGAGCGCGCGCAGGGGAAGCAGAGCTCGACTGCGCTCGGTGTAGTTCGTGAAGACGACAGCGGCGCGGGACTTGTCGACCGGGATGGCGCGGATGCAGCCGGATCCGTCTGGAACGGCAAGGGGCGACGAAGGAAGGAGGTCCGGCGATGAGGAAGGGGAGCAGCGCGGCTGCCGACGGGGATGAATGGGCGACGGCACGCACGTCGAGGACTCGACCATCGATGGGGTTCCTGTCCAGCGAAGAGAGAGCAGAGAGATGAATCGTGGAAAAGAAGAAAAGGAAGTGAAGAGAGAGCGAGGGAGACGGGGCACGGCACGAGCCTACTGGAGTTGGTCGTCGGCTGCGACGGCGCGAGGGGACGAGGCCGAGCGCTCCTGCTCGGGGCCTCGAGCAGCTTCACGACGAAGAAGAGGGAGCAGGGCAGGGGAGGCATCCTGGCGGTTGCTGCTGGCTGGAGCTCGACGGCGTCGGCTCGCCGGCCTGCGCGGCGGGGCGGACGGGGTTGCCTCGATCCAGATCGGGGGCTGCTGGCGATGGGATCTGCGGGAACCGTGGGGCTGCGGGAGGCTCTCTGGGCCATCGGATCTGAGATCTGGCGGTCCAGATCAAGTGGGGTTTGGCTGGTGGATCTGGCCAAGTGGAGGCAGGGGACTGGGTACACACGGATTGCGAGGAGAGAGCGGCGGCGGCAGCGGGATTGGAGGGAGTTGGTCTGCCTAGGGTCTAGGTTTGACCCGATTTGGAATGAGTAGCTTATATATAGGGAAAGGGGATGGTTTAGGGTAGATTTGGACCCTCCGATTAAATCGGACGGTCGAGTAAAGATAGCTTAGGAGAGTCCAACAAAGAAACGCGGATGTTTTATAGATGTTAGAGGATGATCCGGATCCAACGGTCATGACAGACCGGGTTAGGTCCGGGAGAAGTTTCGAACACGCACACGAGGGGTCAAGAGAGGTCAACGAGGACAAGGACCTGACAAAATGACAACGGAGGCAAAGAGAGAAAGGGCAACTGCGAACGGCTATGAGGTTTTATGAAAACACGCGGATGCAATGCGGATGATGCGATGATGAAATGCATGACATGAACAAAATGCAAAACAAAAGACAAAAACCCAACCACGAAGGAAATAACATAACACATAGCCGGAAATGGCAAGAGTTGGAGTATGAATATGGAAAATTGTATCCGGGGCGTTACAGTAAGTTACCAGCGTACCCCCACCGGTTTTGACCATGCGACATAGAGACAACATTTCTGGCTGAGGGTAGAAGGGGGATTTCGCGTGTCTGGGCTGCGGGACCGATTTCAGATGAGGAGGGAGTTTGCGCGTCGAAATTTCAGGATAACAAGGCGCAGCGTGGGTTGAAGAGGCGGGAGTTTCAAAGCAGATGAGACAAAAGATACTCCATCTTGAAAATTTCGGGACAACAAGGCGCAGATTCCATGTTCGGCAGAACAAACTTAACGTGTACAAAAAAACAATGCATACAATACACAAGAGAGTCATGTCCCCTTTTACTATATTGCTATAAATGCCATTGAAAAAAACTACAAGAAAAATGTAAAAAAAATCAGGAGAACAAGATTACCCTGTATAGTACCAAATCGATTCGCACTTTCCTCAACAACAACAAAAAACAAATCAATTCCCACCAAAATAAAGAGTCATGTCCCTTTTTATATGATTACAAATGCCAGGATCTCGAATTCCAATTTTTGAATCCAGGTTATGTTGAATTCGAATATATCATTAGGTGACCTTGCGGTTTATAATGGATGTAGTCCTACATTTTGATCTTCCATCATATATGAACATTTTACTCCACCCTATGAACATATATATTGTCGTCTACCATATGGACTAAATTTGACAAATCAGAGTACATTGGTCTAGGTAGCGAGATGTTCGGGATAATCTAAACCCTGTTTTCATATCTATAATTTTTGGCTGAATTGGGACAAGTTTTGGTATAAGCTTCTTGCAAACCTAGACATTCTCTCAACAAGCCTCGTGGTTCCGAGAGGGAACGTGTCACCTTTGTGTGCGAAACAATATACGCTGCCTCCCCCTCATTTTCTTTACAGAGGCAACATAGAACTATATGAGTGACCTGTTAAATTTTGGAATTATCTCGGGTTCGTTTGGCCTTTTTTATACATTAATTGAGTTTCTGGACATTTAATGTGCATAATTCAAATTTGAACTACAAGCATATGCTCCGATGCACCAAAGTTGGTTGAAAAATCATATGCGTGTCCTTGGGTGAATTTCTAGGTCCCATGCAAGAAACGGGAATGAAATTCAAACATCTGGGCGTCGTGACTCGGCCGAGAACATCGAGAAACTTGGTTTTTAAATTCCTGTAAATCCAAAACTCGCCTGGAAACCATGAAACTTGGCATGGTGTCATGTCATGGCACTAATATGCTGTGGTAAAAAATTGGGCCGAATTGGAACAAGTTTTCGTATAAGCTTCTTGCAAACCGGAGCTTCTCTCAAGAAGGCTCGTGGTTCTAAGTGGGAACGTGTCACCTTTGAGTGCAAAACGATATATGTTGCCCCCTTGAGTTTCTTTACAGAGGCAACATAGAACTACATGAGTGCCCTGTTAAATTTTGGAATTATTCCGGGTTCGTTTGGCCTTTTTTATACATTAATTGAGTCTCTGGTCATTTAATGTGCATAATTCAAATTTGAACTACAAGCACATGCTCCCGTGCACCAAATTTGGTTGAAAAATCACATGTGAGTCCTTGGGTGAATTTCTAGGTCCCATGCAAGAAATGGGAATGAAATTCAAACATCTGGGCATCATGGCTCGGCCAGAACATTGAGAAACTTGGTTTTAAAATTCTTGTAAATCCAAAACACACCTGAAAATCATGAAACTTGGCATGGTGTCGTGTCATGGTACTACCATGCTATGGTAAAAAAAATTGGCCGAATAGGAACAAATTTTGGTATAAGCTTCTTGCAAACCAGAGCTTCTCTCAAGAAGGCTCGTGGTTCTGAGAGGGAACATGTCACCTTTGTGTATATAATTCAAATTTGAAATACAAGCACATGCTCCAGTGCACCAAAGTTGGTTTAAAAATCACATGTGTGTCCTCGGGTAAATTTCTAGGTCCCATGCAAGATATGGGAATAATATTCAAACTTCTCGGCGTCGTCGCTCGGCCGGAAACAATGAGAAACTTGGTTTTTTAATTCATGTAAATCCGAAACACGCATGAAAATCATGAAACTTGGCTTCGTGTCATGACATGGCACCAACATGCTGTGGTAATTTTGCTATCCGATTTGCAAAGGCGCACACATTAACAATCAACAAAGTCATTTTGGAACAAGTCTTGTCATGTTACAATCGGAAACACAAGTATTATTGAAACCGAGGGCGTTTTACTTGCCATTTACGTGCCGCCACGTGTCCCCTCTTTTTATTAGCTAGGAGGCGTCGTGCAGGGTAGCTATTTGAGTACGGGAGGCGTGCGATCAGCCCCCTGCGCGTGCTTATCGGGAGGAGAGCCCTTTGACCTCCATTTGCCTCCCACCTCTCTCCCAAGGTCTCCATTAATGGCGCCCGAGCATCTGATTAATGGCGTGGCTATGTCTCACTCGACAGATATTTAAGAGAGAAAAATGAAAATATGAAAAGAAAATTTTGCACGGATCTTGATGTAAGATCCGACGGACCTATATAGCATCTACTACGACTTATAGCAAGACTGATGAATATATAAGGATGACAACAGTGGATAATAATTGTCTTACATAATTAGAAGATAATTTAAAAAGCCACATGCGGCTACGCCTGAAATACACAAGGGCAAAAGAAGAAGGAAGACAACGATCTGGCTCGCTGATCTCTACTTTCTTGATGCATTGCTGCAGGCCGCGGGAACTAGTCTCCGCAGCGAGCGGCGATGAGCTCTGTCGTCTCCTCAAGACGCTGCTTCAGAGCATCCACGGATTCCTCCACCAGCCTTTGGCGCTCGATGCGGAGCATGTCATTCTCTTCCATAAGTTTCTTGACGATGACGCCGGTCCTCTTCAACTAGGCACTGGTCTCCTCCTGCTGCTCTGCACTTCAGACGACTTCGCCCTCAGGAGGTCACGCTCAGCCTGGAGCCTCTCATTGCCCTCCCTTAGTTGCCGGATGACGCCGGTAGCCTGTTCAAACGAGGCTTTCATGTCGTCCTGCAACCTCTCCCAGCCGGAGATCTGATCCATCTAGCTATGGACGATCGCATGCATCCGCTTGTAAGAGTCGTCGCCTGCCCGCGAGACATTTTCCCAGGCCGCCGTGGCGCGGCGGGACATCTCTGCTGCATTCGTGGCACGGCGGAACATCTCTGTTGCTTCCGCGGCACGACCAGACCAGTTTGCTACATCAACAGCGCGGCGGGACCTCCGTGCTGCTTCGGCGGCGCGACGGGACCTCTGTGCTGCTACTTCCGCGCTGCGGGATAGGTCGGCTGCTTTCGTGGCGAGGAGGGACATTTCTCGTGCTTACGCTTCCATGCTCGCCTCTCCCTGGTGGTAATCTCTTGACCCAGTACTCACGCTGGCCATGGCAGACGCAAGGGAAGGATGTTGAATGACTTGTTTGTTTTTGTGGATGAAGAGTTGAGGAGGAATGTGCAGTCATCTTGGCATATAGTATTTATAACCGAGTACTAATACGCTCCTAAGTGGGAAACCGTTTAGGTTGTGATCGGTGTGAACAGGTTTGCAATTAAATATATTGTGGTAGTAATTTGGAATGTGATGAGACGCAAGCTCAAAATTTATTGATGGTTCTAGTTCCGAAGTGCGGCACTGTTCCAGGATGTCATAACATGCGCGCGCGTTCTCAGTCGTGGTGTAGCATATGCCATGGTACTTATTTTTCTACTGTTGTGTACGTGCAATAACTGGCACCGTCGGATACATATCTTACGGGCGTTCGACGGGAATAGCCTCGTGGCGAGCTATAGACTAGTCTTTTTTTTTCAGACGCATTACACCTATCTCTCGGGACTTCTCGCACGCACCATCTCTAGCTCCCTAGGTCGATGCCACCCACATACACTTGTACTCTGAGTTTAGTACGTTATACAGGAAGAGAAGAGGTGCACGCACGCACTCGTCCTCTCTCACACACGCATCTGTAGCTACGAATTGTAGTGTTCTCAACCATCCGATTGGCTCTATCATAGGTTTCACGTTGCTCCTTGGCCTTGAGATTGAGAAGTTTAAAACACGGAGGCTAAGCTAGAGGCGCGAGGTTTTGGTTAATGTGCGGGCCGCACATGACACCAACATGACACGAGCTTCATCTACCTGGTGCGCAGTCGAGTGAGTTGTCCAAGTATAGACACAAGCAGGCCCTCCTTGGTATCTGCACCTCGAATTATGCACAGAGAAATTAGGATCGGAGGGAGTACTACTAGTAGTAATACTACTTTGATGTGTCGTGTCAACTCGCACAAGTATGCAACACTTCCTGAACAAACAAGCATATAAGCTGTTATACTTCTTACCCAAAGGATCTTTATATCCAACCGACACAAAATATCCGTTCGACTGTTGGAGATTACTTTAACTGCTAATCTGATGTCGAAGTAATTGCTGCATCGCCACCAAAACCCACCATCTCTTAAGCTAAAGTAGACTGAGCTAACCCCTATATTAGCATATTACTAAGATAAACAGAAGGCACTGTAGAATCATTTAGGAGGTGAGCTTGTCAATCTGAATGTGGAGGGACACAGTCCTCGACAACCCAGCCTCGACCGGCACCTTGGGCGGAACTATGAAGAAGGTCAGCTCCTGCACAACGACGTCGTCGGGATTCTTGCTGCTCGTCACCTCCATTTCCACCTTGACGGCGTCGGTCCTGCCTTCGGGCTCCCCTGGTGGGCCGTTCGCCCATAGCTTGGCCATGTAGTGCGACAGTGGGGACGCCCCCTCTCTGATGCAGACGACCGACATGGTGATAGGTGCGCCAATGTCGAGCATGCCGCCGACCAAGAAAAACATGCGGCCCTCCTCCTCCATGAACAGCAAGAGCTGTGGCTCCGACAGTGGCACTTGCAGCTAGAGTACCTTGCCGTACTGGATCATGTGCACGAGCATGGGATGCACGGTGCTGATGTGGTGGGAGAGCTACGGCGGCGGGCGTTCGCCGCTGCAGACGGGCATGGGGCATTTGCAGGGCGCGAGCGGACACACGCTCTGGTGATCGGCGAGCTTGTGGTAAGTGACGTAGACCCACGGCCTTCGTGCGGGCACTCCACCCTCACCGAGGAGAGGACGGCGTCCACCGCCGTGTTCCACACATCGAAGCCACCGTCGCGCTCGCACTTCTGGCACTGTCGCTGGTTCCCGGGGCGCTCAACGCGGCAGTCCGCGCAGGCCAGGTGCCCTCTCGTGCGTTGCACAAATCAATCGAACAACACATCAATCAAGAAACCTGCACCTTGCTCGATCATCCGAACGGACGAGGTGTATTCGAACCTCATACACTGGAGGCTTCAAGGGGCGGAGGCACATGGGGCAGTGGAGCAAGGTGAGGTCCATCGAGACCATAGAGAGCTCCATCGTCGGGTCCTATTCCGTCGGCATGATCTCGCCCTCCTCGTGCACAACCATCTCTCGCTTTAGGGCCGAGGCATTACAAAGCTTTAGCGTCACATATTCATACCACTTCAAGGTGCATTAAATCAACACATACAAGTATCAAGAGGAAAGTCACGGCATGCATGCATGTGTTGTAATTAATGCATCGGTAAACACAAATTATTGAAATATATTGAGTGTAGTGCTTTGATGTGTTGCTTCAACTCATACAACAACAAGAAGTTTGATTACTACAACGTCCTCTCCCTCGCGGACTAAGCTCCGGTGCCTTAACTGCACCTCCCTTTGGTTGTATGACAGGTGGGCCACCCACCTGTTGGCCCACCTGTCATACACGCAAAGGCAGGAGCAGTAAGTCAATGAAACTGCATCCCTCCCTCTCCCATGAGCATGGTGGCTGGCAGGACTAGGAGAATCTTTCGCTACACGCTCTCCCTCCCGCACGCGGTGGACATGCAACAGTTCATTCGGTGTCAGATGGCTAGAAGCATACTGTAGTACTCCACTGCAGTAGTACTCCATCATTGTTCGACTTCCCGAAGAGGCGAAGAGCCAAGCGCATCCCAGACGCTCGTGTGGCAGTTTCATGTGTAGAGTAGTCTAGGATAGCATGTACCGTGCCTCTACGCTTAAAATCGTTGGGGTCGGCTCCATGCAATGAGGCCGTCTTGAAGCATTTTTTATTAAAATCGTCTTCTGGCCCTACCTGTCATCCTGGTGATTTAGTTTGCACGCTCATCTAGTCAAGACAGGAATATATATTTTAATTTATGGTGGGGTAAATGTTAGAGGTTGCAGCAAATATATTGTACACTGCGGGTCTTTTAGCCAAGTTTAGAGGCAAGCATGTGGGGCCGGTGCTATGATGTGTCGCGTCAACTTGTACAACGAGGAGAAGCTTGATTTTACTACTACACGCCTTCTCCCTCGCCCATGCGTGCGATGGCTCGCAGACGAGGACAAGCTTTTGCTTATACTACAATAAGCTATCCCTCCTGCACGCGGTGGATGGACATGCAGTAGTGGATTCGACACTGTAGAAGTAGTAGTAACATCATTGTTCATCTTCTCGAAGAGGCGAAGAGCCAAGCACAACCCAAACGTGGCATGCGAACGCTCATGTGGCAGTCTTTGTGTATGGGTGGGGTGTGGTGCGGAGTCTTGGAGCATGCATATAGCCAGGCTCTTGCATGAGACAAAATTGCTATGTCAGCCCAATTATTGTAGTACTTGCTAGTATAGCCCTATAAACCGGAAATGAGTATTTGCCTTTCTAGAGATTTCAACAAGTGACTAGACTACACCCTAAATGAGTACATATGGAGCAAAATGAGTGAATCTACACCGAAAATAAATGCATAGTTCTCTCGTTTTCCTCTCCGCCTTGGGGCGGAGCACAATATTGAGTATACTAGTACCGACTAGTCTCTTTTTGACACGCATTTACATTTTTTACCACAGTACAGACGCAAGTGCTCATATACACGCGCATACACTCACCCCCATGAATGCACACACGCACACCCTACCCCTATGAGCACCTCTGAAAGACTGAGTCGGCATATCATCTTGAAATTTACGAAGTCACCATAGGCACCTCGTCGTCGACGGGAACGTCTCTTGAGAGCATGGTTGAAAGTGCGTTAAGAACTAATTGCAGCGGAATAAGTACTCAGACGCATACATGACATAACATAGACATGGATATCATGATGAAATGAAAACAGACACAGAGTACAGAAAGCGTAAGCACAAGATAAAACATGATGAAGACAAATAGACTGAAGAAAATGAACTGAGGAAATTGAGAAAGTCTTCAGTGAAAGCCTTCAAACAAATATGAACAAGCACACAACACAGTAATGAGGAAATTAAAGGGTTGAGGAAATAGAACCAGTTAGCTCGGTAAAGACAATGATTTGGTAGACCAGTTCCAACTGCTATGACAGTTGTATGTCTGGTTGGAGCGGATAGGTATTCAAACCTGAGGACACACAGTCCTCACCATATTCTCCTTGAACTAAGGTCACACAGACCTCGTCTAATCACTCGTGGTAAGTCTTCATGTGACTTCCAAACCTTCACAAACTCGGTCAACCGGCGATCCACAATTTCCTCTTGGATGCTCTAGACCATGACGCATAACCGTCTGGAGGATGCACAGTCCTCAAAGGTAACAAGTGTCGGTTCCACGCAGGAACAATCTCTTCAGTGATGCTCAATCACTTTGGTTTGTAGGTGTTTCGGTTTTTCTTCACTTGATGATTTTCGCTCAAAGTCCTCGGAGGATGGATGCTCTCAATGACAAGTGTCAGTTTCTCTCGGAGCAGCCAACCAGCTAGTGGTTGTAGGGGGGCTATTTATAGCCTAGGGAGCAGCCCAACATGATAAGACATAAATGCCCTTCAATGATATGACCGTTAGGTGGGTATATATTTTGGGATAGCTGGCGCGTAGCACAGCAACGGTTGGAAATTTGAGGTTTAAATTCCTCAGGGCTATCATGTTCCTCAGTTGTAGGCAATCCGCACTGGCGAATTCCTAACTCCTCAGTCAGAACAAATTCCTCAGAGACTAGAAGAACTTTGTCTCTGTCACTGAAGAAATTGCTGAACTATATGAGATTTCCAATGTCTTCACTCGAAGGATTGGTAGGTGTAGGATTTTGAGTTGAGCATCACTTGGAAACTTTTGCTTAGTTTTACCTCGACCCCCTTTAACAGTACGGTGTTTCCTATGACTCAAGAAAGAGAAAATGAAACTACGAAAACAAAAGTCTTCACGCTTCATGTTCCTCGTACGAATATCAAGTCTTCATGGTCACACCAATTTCTTCACTTTCAAAGTCTTCAGAAAGTCTTCAGAAATTCAAAGTCTTCAATCAAAGACATTCACTTTTAGGGGTCGACTTTCTCTGTAAATATCAAACTCCTCATAGACTTATAGACCTGTATACACTAAAAAACGCATTAGTCCCTTAACCTATAAGTCTTCAATACACCAAAATCACTAAGGGGCACTAGATGCACTTATAATCTCCCCCTTTTTGGTGATTGATGACAATATAGGTTAAGTTTTCAACGGGGATAAACATATGGAGTGTAAATACTGGTATTGAGGAATTTGATTGCAAGATATAGAAGAAATCCCCCTGAAGATGTGCATAGTGAGGAATTTGGTTTTGAAGCAATGCACATTTGAAGAGTAGAATCATGGAGATCTCCCCTATATATTGTAATTCATACACGCATTTAACATATGATATGAAGAATTTGAAATGCATGATGAAATATGGTGACTGATGTAATTCAGCATGCGTGCATTATCATACATGAGGAAATAGCATGCAAAAGAACATAGCAAAAGTATCAGACCACCATTGGACTTAAGTTTACAACTCGATCCAATAAATCTTCAGAAGAACGAGAGTTGCAACTTAGCAAAAAAAACGCCCATATATGGAGACCCGCTTGAAGACTAACTCAAATTTCTCCCCATTTTTTTCATCAAATGACCAAAAGGGACGAAAATGAGGACTAAGCCCCCTGAAGAATATCACGAAGTCGATGGAGGAGCGCCAGCGTTGTTGGGGTCGGTTGTTGAAGTAGGGCCTGGAGAAGTGTCGTCCAATTATTCATGCTCATCAGTATCGCGTGATGAAGAATATGAGCTGGCTACCAAGGAAGGAACTTTGACTTTCTTGAATTTCTTCGCTGGTGGCTGAGACCAGTCAAAGTCCTGCTTGAGGCCCATTTGCTTCAGATCTTCTTCACCATAAAGATGAGACAGAACAGCCCAGGTGCGATTGAATACTTCATGGAGGTAGTAGTGGTTCTTCTTCACTGAATTGTGTGTAGCAGTCATGTTGTGAAGAATTGAACCAAACTAACGCTTAACCCATTTGTGGTTGCGATCGACCTTCTGGTGAAGACAGAGGAGAAGCTCACGACCAGTCAACACCCTTGGAGCTGTGCCTTGAGGATTTTTCTTTGAGGCATTGGCGGCAGATTCATGAGTGGCAGAGTCATCATTGGTGGAGTAAGATGCAGCTTTGCGGAACTGACCATCCAATGGACGAATGCCTTCATCAATAATAGCAGTTGCCTTGCCCTTGTCATCAAATGAGGAAACCGGTATTTTGAAGATTTCAATGGGGGGCAAGTAGCAGCAATGGTTAAGTGTATCAGCCTTGTAGTTGATTAAAGACCTTGATCTGAGGAATCTCATAATCCAGGGAGCGTAAGGCTTCAATTCAAACAGCGACGATGCAACATTGGCCAGAGTCCTCATGAAGAAATCATGGTAGTTGACAGGAACGCCATGAATGATGTTGAATAGCAGATTCTTCATGATACCAACGACCTCTTCTTCATTAGAGTCGTGGCCCTTGATTGGACTCAAAGTCTTGGTCAATATGCGGTAGATAGTCCGTGGCACATACAACAATTCCTTCACGAGGAATTTGGTCCTTGGGGCTTTCCCGGGCTTCAGCGGTTTCATCAACACTTGCATATAGTGGTCAGTAAGTTCAGGTTCATGATATATAGAACGTGCACCTTCAAGGGGAGGACTGAAAGGCAGGGCATGAAGTAATTCAGAGGCCGGTGCTTTGAAGTGAGTGTTTTCTATCATCCAGTCCAACACCCAAGAGTTTACATCTTCAGCATTTCCGGTGATGTGCAGCGTTGCATAGAATTGAAGAAATAGTTCTTAATTCAAATCACATATATCTGTGCAGAAGTTGAGAAGTCTAGCATCATGAAGAACACTGAGGACTGGCGTGAAACAAGGCAGCGATTCCATGACCACGTGAGGAATATGCTCATGGTCGAAGACTTTGTCCTTATCAAAGAGCAGTGAAGAATATAAGTTTGCTTGGCTGGAAGTCCAGAAACGCTTCCTTCTAAGACGAGCAAAGTCATATGGGTTGTAATCTGTGAAGAACACATGCTCGTGGAAGAAGTCATCAGCCTTGAAGGTTTGCTTCTTAGAGAAGGGATTCTTCGGCTTGGGCTGAGGAGTATCATTCAAAAGCATCACATCCTCAGGAATCACAATCTCAGGCACCATAGACTGAGGAATTTCAGTTTCAGCATGGGTCTTCATTTCTTCAGCAGCATTTTCATCAGCACTAGTGGTTGGAATTTCATCATGAATGGACGGAGTGGTGCGAGGTTCTTCAGAGCCCATTAGAACTTCAGTGTGCTCTGGGGACTGAGGGATTTGTTGTAGTGGCGTGAACAAAGGAGACTTGGGGTGCTGACTTTCCCAAAATTCATCATTCATCACAGGTGTGGTGCTCCCAATGTCCACGTCTTCATCTTCTTCACTTAATTCTTCAACGCCTGCCACTTCAGCTGTGAACTGAGGCACTGGCGATGAAACAACTGGAGTTGAAGGGAGATTATCCACTTCAATTTCTTCGTCCAACTACTCTGAAGAAGCAGCAGAAGGAATGCTGCAAATGAGTTAAGTTGATGAGAACCTAGTGATTTAGCAGCGGACATGTGTTCCTGTGAACAGAGTATAGGTGCGAACAATTTGGAGAGGTCATATGTGTTCTCAGAAGTTTTTGCAAAAGGAATAAGTTTGAGGAATTTGACCAGATGTGTCTTGAGGAATTTCAGTAAGCGTTCTTTGTCTTAGGTTCCAGAGTTGTATAGATTGGAAATCCACACAATTTAGGAATCTTGAAGAAAAATGTTGCTTAGGGAAACAGATCAAGAACAGATGTTTGTGCGAGGTGTTTAGAGTGTGAAGATTTGAAGAATAAACACCGTTTGAAGATTTTGTAGAAATCGTATGAATCAACAAGGGCAGAAAAAGTGCCTTTTAATTACCCTTGATGAAGAACACGACAAACTGAGACTAGAAGATTTGAAGCTCGTCGGTTCAGATCTTCCACGCCCTAACTTGGCTGAGGAAGACAACTACGGCGGCGGTGGAGTGAATAAATCTGCGGCCGACGCGACTACGACGGTGACTAGGTCGAGGCAGCGAAGCTCTTCCTCACCGACGATGATGGAAGTAGCGGCAGCGCTAGGTTTCGAGAGCTCGAGCGAGGTAGTGAGGTCGAGCGGAATAAAAACAGTCTGAGAAGGGTGAGGGGTATTTATAGCCGAGGTGAAAAACTGCTCGCCGGAGGAAAATGGACGAACGTGCCCCTGACCCTTCTCATTCATGCGACATGTGTCACCCACGTACTATGAGGTGGAGATCGTGTGATATCATGGATGATTAGATAAACATATCGTGGGATGTGGAAGAATTTGAGCGCCAAAAGCCAAAAATTCAGATTAGAATATTTTAAGGTTTCATTTGCAAATTCTTCAGCTGTCAAGGACACAGTGAAGATTTTGAACGGGTTTCAAATAGAACGCACATGAAGAATTTGTGAACATACTGGGTTGAGTTTAGCATAGAGGGGGAAGGGTCCGATCACATTCACTTAGCAGAAAGAAGCAACTTGAAGAAATAGCAATAAGTGAATGTTGTGTATATATATATGTGTGTATGTATGTATAGTCAATGAAGAAAGATGACGGAGAGAGTGAAGATAATACAAATTTGAAGAAATTGAACAACTGAGGAATTTCAAAACTGAAGAGAAACTCAAATTGAAGATTTTCAACTTTTGTTGGTGGCGTAACCCTCCGTATAAGAATGCTAATTTCAGACGCCGCTTACAATTGTCGTAGGGCTCTGAGAATCAAATTCTTCGTTAATTTCTTCACACTTAGAGGGTTAGTCTTCATTGATTGAAGAAAAACATTACTTCGTGTGTTGCACATCTAAGTCATCAATTTTGCATAAGTGTTAGGACGTGTGTCCTTTTCAAAGGACATTCGAAGATTCTAAGATATTTAGCTCACACCGCAACTTGCTAAATCTCTTCTCATCCAAGGGCTTTGTGAAGATATTGGCTAGCTGTTCTTCAGTCTTCACATGCTCGATAGAGATGTCGCCCTTCAACACATGATCACGAAGAAAATGATGATGAATCTGAATGTGCTTTGTTTTCGAGTGCTGAACTGGGTTATGAGCAATCTTGATGGAACTCTCATTGTCACAACAGAGTGGCAAATTCTTCACATTGATGTCGTAGTCCTTGAGAGTTTGCTTCATCCATAGCAATTGAGCATAGCACGAACCAGCAGCAATGTACTCAGGTTCAGCAGTAGAGGGTGATACGCAGTTCTGTTTCTTCGAGGACCAACATACCAAGGATCATCCGAGGAAATGACATGTGCCTGATGTTGACTTGCGGTACACACGATCACCAGCATAGTCAGAGTCTGAATATCCAATGAGATCAAAAGCCGAGCCCTTGGGATACCATAATCCAAGTGTTGCAGTGTGAGCTAGATATCGAAGAATATGCTTCACAGCCTTATGGTGTGATTCCTCCGTTGTAGCTTGAAAGAGGGCACATATGCAAACACTAAGCATAATATATGGCCTAGATGCACATAACTACAATAAAGAACCAATCATGGAGAGGTATACCTTTTGATCGAAGTCAATACAATTTTCATCAGTGCATAGATGGCCATTTGTGGGCATAGGGATTTTGACTCCTTTGCAATCTTGCATGCTAAATTTCCTCAATACATCCTTGAGGTATTCCTCTTGAGATATGAAGATGTCGTTTCATTGTTGACGAATTTGAAGACCTAAGAAGAATTTCAATTCTCCCATCATAGACATTTGATATTCTTCACTCATTATATAGGCAAATTCATCACTGTAACGTTGGTCAGTACAGCCAAAAATGATATCATCAACATATATTTGGCACACGAATAATTCATCATCATAGGTTTTGGTGAAAAGAGTTGGGTCAAGTGAACCGGGTTTGAAGCCTTTCTTCATGAGGAATTCCTTCAAAGTATCGTACCACGCCCGAGGGGCCTGCTTGAGGCCATAGAGGGACTTATTGAGTTTGAAGACTTTGTCAGGATGCTTTGGATCTTCAAAACCTGGGGGTTGAGCAACATATACTTCTTCTCAAGCTTACCATTGAGGAATGCACTTTTCACATCCATTTGATATAAGATGATATTATGATGGTTAGCATAAGCAAGTAATATGCGAATAGCCTCAAGTCTAGCAATAGGTGCAAAAGTTTCATCGAAATCAATTCCTTCAACCTGTGTGTAGCCTTGAGCTACAAGTCGTGCCTTATTCCTCACCACAAGGACATTTTCATCTTGCTTGTTGCGGTAGATCCATTTGGTGCCGATGATATTGTGCTTGCGTGGGTCTGGTCGCTTGACAAGTTCCCACACATTGTTGAGCTTGAACTGATGTAATTCTTCTTGCATAGCTTGAATCCACTCAGGCTCCAGAAATACTTCATCTACCTTAGTGGGTGAGGGAGTCCTGGACTAAGGGGTCCTCGGGCGTCCGGCCTGCTATCCATGGGCTGGACTGATGGGCTGTGAAGACGTGAAGACCGAAGACCATACTCGTGTCCGGATTGGACTTTCCTTGGCGTGGGAGACAAGCTAGGCGACCAGCTGTGAAGATTCCTTCTTATGTAACCGAGTCCATGTAACCCTAGAGCTCTCCGGTGTCTATATAAGCCAGAGAGCATAGTCCGGATAGGACAGATTCATCACCATATACACATAGGCTAGACTTCTAGTGTTTAGCCATTACGATCTCGTGGTAGATGAACTCTTGTAACACTCATATTCATCAAGATCAATCAAGCAGGAAGTAGGGTATTACCTCCATAGAGAGGGCCCGAACCTGGGTAAACATCATGTCCCCCGTCTCCTGTTACCATCGATCCTAGACGCACAGTTCGGGACCCCCTACCCAAGATCCGCCGGTTTTGACACCGACATTGGTGCTTTCATTGAGAGCTCCACTATGCCGTCGTCAAAAGGTTTGATGGCCCCTTCAATCGTTGATGATGACGTTGTCCAGGGAGAAACCTTTCTCCCCGCACAGATCTTCGTGTTCGGCGGCTTCGTACTGCGGGCCAACTCGCTTGGCCATCTGAAGCAGGTCGACAGCTACGCCCCTAGCCATCAGGTCAGATTCGGAAGCTTGAAATATGTTGCGGACATCTGTGGAGACTTGATCTTCGACGGATTCGAGACCGCGGCAATCACTCCCCACTGCCTCGATGGACATGGCTTAAAACTGTCATCGAGCCGCATCCAGGAGAGAGCTCCTGCAGCAACTCTGGCCTTAGATCCGGAGCAGATCAAGTCCCCCGAAGATGGGAAGCTTAACCCCATCGCGGGG
Organism: Aegilops longissima; assembly: GCA_021605205.1. Taxonomy (NCBI): domain Eukaryota; kingdom Viridiplantae; phylum Streptophyta; class Magnoliopsida; order Poales; family Poaceae; genus Aegilops; species Aegilops longissima. Next base: position 670,256,274 of record CM038682.1, on the reverse strand, counting down.
GCTATCGATTCTGCAATGTTGGAGCTGCTCGCAAATTCCACTGTGTATGACATCTGCATAAACGGAACCCCGGACTCTTCTCCGGCGTCGAGTTCCGAACCCTACGAGCCCTCGGATACCGAACTCGATCGGTTATCGATCTTCAAGTTAAGCGCCGCAGATGTCTTCCATCATTTGCCCATGGGCGACCTACTAAACTCATTAAAAAACCCATCCCTGGCAAATGGCCCGTCGCTGAACTATGTTCGGTTTGAACTTACGGCGGATGACGGAGAATTTTGCTTCCCACCCGCCACCCACTTTATAGCCACCGTCGAAGACCCAACCAACACGCCTGATCCCCGCTTTGAAGACATCGCCGATATGGACGAAGATGAGGGGCAGGGCCAGAGCTCGCTACCCGCTAGACACGGGATGGCCACTTCCTGGCATGATGTGTGTATGATAGACACACCCAATGATGAGAAGGATCCAGTCAAGAATAAACCTCCTGGTACATAGTCCGAACACCGGCGCCCACGGCGCCGCTCCAAGCCACATCGCCCAAGATAAAACACTGCTAGCACCAGAAAAGACAACACTTAGGACAATAAATACCCTGTTGAGGTAGAATCCGAACAGGAGGAACAGGAAATCGGGCAAGACAGCCCTGATGAACAGGCCACATATGGAGACTCGGAGGACATCAATTATCTCCCACCCTCCAAGGAATAGGAGATCCTCGGCAGCGAGGATTTTATCATGCCTAAGGAACCTCTCGAGCAGGAGCGTTTCAAACGCCGGCTTATAGCCACTGCAAGGAGCTTAAGGAAGAAGCAGCTGCAACTTCAAGCAAGCCAAGATTTGCTCAATGATTGATGGGCCGAGGTCTTGGCCGCCAAAGAAAACGACCTTAGTAGCCCAGAAAAAAGCCACCCAAAGGGTAGGTGGCTCCCTCAATATGATGGCAGGGCGCTGGAGCCCACACCATCATCGAACAATGAGGCGGGCCGGCCACAGTTCGGTCTAGACAAAGCAGCAGCCCAAACAGAGCAACATACCAACCCATCCGGTCGTCAAATCAAGAGCAAAACAGCTTGAGGGAACACTCGCGACATCAACCAAGACCCGGAGGAGAGAGCAGGGTGCACAAGATCGATGTACAGATCACGGAGATACACCCCGACCGACTATGATGGTCACCCATTCGGACACTACAGAGCCGACCACGCTCGGTCCAAACTCCGTAAGCGGAGTCCGCCGGAGGTGCTTCACAGTGTGGCCAATCATAGAGGAGCCACACACCCTCTCTGCTTCACCAACGAGGTAATGGAGCAAGAATTCCTAGACGGGTTCAAACCCATTAACATCGAATCATACGATGGAACAACAGATCCCGCGGTATGGATTGAGGATTACCTCCTCCATATTCACATGGCTCGCGGAGACGACCTTCATGCCATTAAATACATACCTCTCAAGCTTAAGGGGCCAGCTCACTACTGGCTAAACAGTTTACCAGAAAATTCTATTGGTAGCTGGGAAGACTTGGAAGACGCCTTTCGAGGCAACTTCCAAGGAACATATGTCCGGCCTCTAGAGGCCGATGACTTAAGTCATATTGTCCAGAAGCCCGGCAAGTCAGTCAGGGAGCACTGGACTAGGTTCTTAGTCAAAAAGAACCAAATTGTCAACTGTCCAGACACAGAAGCCCTCGCAGCCTTCAAACATGGCGTCCGGGATGAATGGCTAGCGCATCACCTCGGCCAGGAAGGACCCAAGTCCATGACAGCCCTTACCGCTCTAATGCCTTGCTTTTGTGCGGGAGAAGACAACTGGCTCGCTCCTAAAAGCAACAATGCCAGCGACCCGGGCACTTCCGAAATTCGAGACGACAACGGTAAGCCATGACGAACCAAACACAACAGTCGCAGTAATACATGCGACACAGCGGTGAAGCCCGGTAAATGGAAGAAGCCACTAAAGGCAAACCAGGATGGACCATCCACCTTTGATAGGATATTGGATCGACCTTGTCAGATTCACGGTCACCCTGATAGGACAGCTAATCATACCAGCAGAAACTGTTGGGTCCTCAAGCAGGCAGGCAAGCTCAATGCCGATCACAAGGGGAGGAGGCCACCAGGCGACAGAGACAACGGATCTTCTCGTCAGCTGAACACCAGGGGCCAGAAACACTTTCCCTCTGAAGTTCGACCACTCCCAGAATGGAAATAGCAGTTCGGCTTCCGCCGCCCACCTACTACACTAGAAAAGTTCACACCACGCGTACATCACTATGCACTCAAGATACCATGGGCATCGACGGAAGCACAATATGGACAACCCTACAAGAATCCCCGTAACGTTCTTATCCGTCTTTCTTATTTTTCTGTATCATTTCTTTAAAACAGGGGACCATAAGGACAGCATCTACATCGGAGTCTCTCGAAGTTCGGATCTGCACACTCACCTACGGGGCCACTCCCGTTAAGGATTCCCCTCCCCGAGAACGGGCGGCGCAGACGTGTGACAGGAGGTCCAAAATAAGCTTTTGTAGACTCGCAAGTTTGGCCTAATATGCATCAGCTCCGAATCATTGTCTTTCGTCAATACTTGGGTTGCCCGGCTCCTGTGCTTGCTACCCTATGTTTCGCTCGATTGGCTAGAGTAGTAAAGGGAGAACTACTGCAATTGTGCCCCGGCCTAGACCAGATGAGCACCTCAGTAGAGAAATCTGAAAACTGACTGTCATGATGCGGCGAGAGCTGGTCAACCACTTGACGACTTATTCGAATCTTTAGTGATTCTCCGTGTCACACGAGGGATCTTTTTTAGATCAACATATGTAAAGCACTATGCGCCGTATACATACCAGGAGCTATGTCGTAGCCCCACCATAAAACTCCTATGGCTAAGTGAAAGTGTTAACGCCCTATAGTCTGATTGCCTGGTTCGCCGCATTATCACCTCCTTTATGGACCAAGACGTTGGATAAAGAGTGATTGAATGCTTTTTCGAACACCCCCGTACTTCCTACGAGGGGGCTGAAGCCGACGACTAGAAAACTTTCAGATTATACTAAAACGGCCACAGAGGAGGAATTCAAGCTTTTGAGCAAAATATAAATAGATTAACTATAAAGTTGTCTGTTACATCATTATATAAATCACTGGAACATTATATCTTTCAAGCATTGACCCTCTATCAAGCGGGCGGCATCCAAGACGTCTTCAAAATAGTGCTCCGGCTCATTACGGTCCTGGCCCTTGGGTGGACTCCTCGCCGCAACATCAATGGCCTTCATCTTTCCCCCAAAATGTTTTGACTCGGGCATAGGCCATCCGTGCACCCTCAATGCACGCCGACCACTTCACAGCGTCGATATGTGGCACCGCGTTAACAAGCCGCCGCACCAGGCCAAAATAACTACTCGAAATAGGCTCACTCGGCCACAACCGGATTATGACGTTCTTCATGGCGTCGCCAAATATCCTATGAAGCTCGGCCCCATGGGACATCTGTTCATTGAGCAACAGAGGGCGCTTCGACGTGCCGAATTGTGACCAGAAAAGCTTCTCGGTTGCATACCCCTCTGGTGCGTGTTAAATTGCGCCGCATCAGAAGAACTCTACGACAAGTCCAAAAATTCAGTCGGAGAACTCCAGACCTGGTTTAGCTGAGCATAGTCTGGATCGCCAAACTTGGTCTGAAGCAAAAAGGGCTTACCGGCCGCTATCTCCTTAGCCTGCCGAATCTCTTCACGGGCTGCCCTAGATTCAGACCGAGCTTCACTTGCCTCTCTTTCGGCCTTATCAAGCTCAGCCATTTTGGCTTTATTCTCCTTCTCAAGGAATTCACATCGCCTGGCAGTATTCTTCAATTCAAGCGCTAGTGCAGATATTTTCTCCTCACTTTGGCGCCGAGCTGCTTGTTCGGCTCTTAGATTGGCCGATGCCTTCTCGGCAGTCGCATCACTACGTCGGGCCTGCTCCTTGGCCCGGGCTAGCTCCGCCCGAAGAGCTTCAACGGCGGCAGCACCATCTGCAATCATGCACATTTCATATGAACCATTTTCGGCATCAGGCCTACATTACAAGCACATTGGTGTAAGCAATGCTCGACATATATACCTTGCGAGTCGTCAAGACGCCTGTTGATCAATGCAATGTCATCTTCTGCAATATCCAGCTTTCGCTGCAGTTCGGCCACCTCCGTATTTCGGGTAGCCGCAGGAGGGGAGGCAGCCTGTATTCCAAGTTAAATCAAGGTTAGCAACTGAGAATATCTTTTTGATCCTCCGATCGCTTCCGTCGGAAGGCAATCCAAGTCTCAGGGGCTACTGCATACACAACAGGTGCATTCTGTCAATATTATTCAATTGGCAAAACTACATCACAAACCTCAAAACCCCTTAGGAGGCTCGTGAAGGCCTCATTCAACCCGCTCTTCGCGGATAGAACCTTTTCGACCACCGTAACCATCAAGGCACGGTGTTCCTCCGAAACGGACGCTTGTTGCAGCATGTTCGTCAGCATTTCCGGCGCTTCTGGGTCTTCGGAAGCCGCCGTCGGAGTACGGTATTCCTTTGAAGGAATCCGCCCACTCGCCACCGGGATCGTCTCCGGCTCTAAACCGGATAGGGCGGGGCCGCCATGCTTGATTCCCGAACCCTGAGTGACAGAGACACCACCTTCGGGTAATGCCCTCTTCGTTTCCTACACTGCTTGTCGACTAGGAGGAGCCCCCCGGGACAATACCTCAGAATCATCCGCCCTGTTGGGTGAGGGGATCGGAGAAGGCGTGTCACTCTCCATCATCTCTGGAAGAAGGTCTCCCGAAGGAGGATTGGAAAACCCCAGGCGTTAACCTGCGAGGACATACGTATGTCGGAGGATTACTTCAGTAGTAAGAAAAGAAGGAGGTATGGTTTAAGTACCCTGCTGCACGTACGGTTTGGCCAGAGGTTTATCCTCATCATAAAGCTCCATGTCAACATTGGTTGCCCAGCCCAAGCCGCCCGTCGATGGCGTTTTCCCTTTCTTGGAAGGTTTCCCCTCCTGACCTTCGGAAGCGTCCCTTTTCTTGCCATGGAAGGCCTCCTCTGCACCTTTGCCCTCGGGCAAGAGGGTTTCGGTTTCCCCGAACACAACGTCTTATTTATCCTTGGGGCAGAGACCACCTCCGGCCTCCCTGTTCTTGCCCTCCTCCGCAGACACCTCGTATGGTGTCGGAGTCAGCATCCTCGTTAGTAGGGCGTTCGCAGAGTCTTCGGGAAGGGGTGCCGGACACCAGATCAACACCGCTTTCTTTATCCAGTCCTGTGAAGGGACGGATTGTTCAATATCTTACCAAGAGATGCTCGAATAAAGGGTGTGCGGAGATCGAATACTTACCGCGGTGTCCGGATGATTGCAGTCGAGGCCAACATATTCGATGGTGTCCGGCCATTGCTCTCGCTCCCCAAAATATAATTTCCACATTCCCTCGTGCGTAGTGCCGAGGAAGTGCTGAAGAATCCGCCGTCCTTCGGGATTAAACTCCCACATACGGAGAGGCCGCCGCTGACATGGCAGGGTCCAGTGGACTAGCATTACTTGAACGGCGTTCACAAGACCGACGCCCTTCTAGGTAAGGCTTCAGACGCGACCTTGCAGAGTCTGCACTTCATTGACGGATCCCTAGTCCAGTCCCTTATGTATCCATGAAGCAAGCTAAATTGGAGGGCCGGGTCAGAACACAGGCGTAGCCGCCCATTTGGAGCCCCGCGGTTTGTTGATATAAAACCACCCCTGCTGCCATAGGTCGGAAGACTTGGCGAAAGATCCTTCAAACCAAACCGCGCTGGCAAGCTTGCCTATTGTGACGCTGCCGCACTCTGCTTGCTCCTCCTCTATCACTTGCGGCCTCACGTCAAAGGTCTTGAGCCACAAACCAAAGTGCGGAGGAGTCTGGAGGAAGGTCTCACATGTGACGATAAATGTCGAGATGAGGAGAATAGAGTCCGGGGCCAGATCGTGAAAGTCTAGCCCATGGTAAAACATGAGCCCCCAGACAAAGGGGTTAAGCGCGAACCCTAACCCATGGAGGAAGTGGGACACAAACACTACCCTCTCGTCAGATTTGGGGGTAGGAACGACCTGCCCCTGTGCAGGAAGCCGATGGAGGATTTCCGGGGTCAGATACCTCGCTGCGCGGAGCTTCGCAATATCCTCCTCTGTGACAGAGGAAGCCACCCACCGGCCTGGGTGGCTGGATCCAGACATGATTGGGGCTGGTGGCGATGGGAACCCGAGGGTTGGAACTTGGGGTGGCTAGGGTTGAGGAAGAAGCGAGCGCAAAGGAAGAAGACGAGTCTGGGACCCTATATAAAGACCCCAAGTATTAACGTATCTAGCTGGGTCTCGAAACTTACCAATCTCCAGAGAGTTGTACCCGAGGGATGGTTGGGTTACCCACGCCTGCATTAATGAAAATCCCGTGAATAAGGGAACATGATCTCTTCCTTGGCAAGACAAGCCAGTAAAACCGCGCCCCGAGACATGGGGCGACGCGCCAGCCAACAGTTGGAAATAGTGACTGGACAGGCGTGATGTCATAAACAGTTACCAATAAATTAGGCTCGTATATTTTCTGCAACTATATATACAGGTCCGGATATATCTACTACATCCGAAGACTATCTTGGAGTTAGGAGAAAGGGGAACCTGCCTTGCGATGCCGAAGACAATCTGCGCGCCAGACTCCTCGTCATTGAAGCCAGGTTCAGGGGCTACTGAGGGAGTCCTGGACTAAGGGGTCCTCGGGCGTCCGGCCTGCTATCCATGGGCCGGACTGATGGGCTGTGAAGACATGAAAACCGAAGACCATACTCGTGTCCGGATTGGACTTTCCTTGGCATGGGAGGCAAGCTAGGCGACCAACTATGAAGATTCCTTCTTATGTAACCAACTCCATGTAACCCTAGATCTCTCTGGTGTCTATATAAACCGGAGAGCATACTCCGGATAGGACAGATTCATTACCATATACACATAGGCTAGACTTCTAGGGTTTAGCCATTACGATCTCGTGGTAGATGAACTCTTGTAACACTCATATTCATCAAGATCAATCAAGCAGGAAGTAGGTATTACCTCCATAGAGAGGGCCCGAACCTGGGTAAACATCGTGTCCCCCGTCTCCTGTTATCATCGATCCTAGACGCACAGTTTGGGACCCCTACCCGAGATCCGCCGGTTTTGACACCGACAGTGGGCTCTGTGATAGAGACGAAAGCAAAGTGCCCACAAAAGTTAGAAAAATGTGAAGCTTTTGAGCGTGTGAGAGGACCTGGTGCGTTGACGTCGTTGATGATTTTCTCAATCTGCACTTCATTAGCAACACGAGGATGAGCGGGTTGGCGACGAGGAATTTGATCAAAATTTTCTTCAGATCCATTTTCCTCACGTGCACCAGCATGATGTTCTTCATGTTCTGGAATAACTTCTTCAGCAGATTCTTCGGTAGGAATAACATCCTCACTAGGCTTGAACTTAATGGATTCCTCAGGTGACATTTCATCTAGCACAGGAGGTAGATGCTCTCTTTGTGAGCCATTAGTTTCATTCAACCGCACATCTACAGTTTCAACAACCTTGTGATGAACATTGTTGAAGACTCTGTAGGTGTGTGAGTCCTTTCTGTAACCAAGCATAAAACCTTCATGTGCTTTCGGTGCAATTTTAGAATTGTGATGAGGATCTCTAATCAAACATTTAGCACCGAAGACTTTGAAATAACTCACATTGGGTTTCTTGTCAGTGAGGAGTTCATAGGCAGTCTTCTTGAAGAATTTGTGAAGATATACCCTGTTGATGATGTGGCACGCAGTATCAATTGCCTCAGTCCAGAAGTGACGAGGTTTCTTGTATTCATCAAGCATAGTGTGAGCCATCTCAACAAGAGTCCTGTTCTTGCGCTCCACGACGCTATTTTGCTGAGGAGTATAAGGAGCAGATAACTCATGAGTAATACCAAGTTTATCAAGATAGTCATCAAGACCAGTATTCTTGAACTCAGTTCCATTGTCACTTCTGATGTGCTTGATCTTCACACCAAAGTTGGTTGAAGCCCTCGAGGAAAATCATTTGAAGACTTCCTGCACTTCACATTTGTAAGTGACGATATGTACCCATGTGTAACGAGAGTAATCATCAACAATAACAAAGCCATATAGAGATGCTTCATTAATGCAGAATGGATGCTTGGCCTTGGTCATCTTTCCAGCTTCACAAGCTCCACACAAGTGATCCTTGAGGAATTTGACACCCTCAATGCCAATGACATGCTTCTTCTTCGCGAGTTTGTGCAAGTTCCTCATGCCAGCATGACCAAGTCGTCGATGCCATAGCCAGCCTTCTGAAGCTTTTGCAAGTAGACATGTAGCAGGTTGTGGTCCTGTAGAGAAATCAATAATATACAAGTCTCCTCTCCTAAAGCCTTCGAAGACTTTGGAATTGTCGGCTTCCATGATCACAACACAACGATACTTGCCAAAGACAACAACCATATCAAGATCACAAAGCATTGAGACAGACATGAGGTTGAACCCTAAGGACTCGACAAGCATGACTTTGTCCATGTGTCGATCCTTTGAGATTGCAACTTTACCTAGACCCAATACCTTGCTTTTTCCTTTGTCAGCATAGGTGATATACTTCAGATGCGATGGAGATAAAGCATTGTCCATCAATAAGCTTGTGCCACCAGTCATGTGATTTGTACATCCACTATTGAGGACCCACTAAGTGGCTTTGGGTTGATCATCCTGCAGATGAATTAGTGCATCTTACGATCTCATATACTTCATCAGTGAAGAATATGACATCAAATTCATCAGATTAATTTCATCAAGCGATAGAACATATATAGCAGTATGAGGACGTGAGAAATGAAAATTCATTTGTTCATGATTAGCTTGCGTCCTTTCAAGCATCTCCAGGTCTCCAGCAAATTCTTCAGACGTTTAAGTACGTCTGGAGACCTGACCATGCATAAGAGATTAGTTCTTTTTCTTCACCACCCACATCTGAAGGGGTGGCAAAGAGTTCGTCATTCTGCGAGCTCCATAAGAGAACGGTGGCATAGAAGCCAGTCGACTTTGTTTCACATAAGAGGAGTTAGGATAAGCATATGAATAAGCAGAGAAATTCTTTGAGGACTTATGAACATAATGGTTAGAAGAATAGTGCTCATATTCATAGCCCTTAGATCTTCCCTGTGAAACAGAAGTGTCAGCACTATGATGTTCATATGAGGATTTTGATCCTATTGAGGAATTTGATCCATGTGAGGAATTCGGTCTGTATGGGGACTTGGATCCATATGAAGAATTTGATTTGGGGTTCCTATTCTTCACAGGTGGTGTTATGATGACATTCACCTGAAGACTTTCAAGGCACCTTTGAGGAACCCAGATTTTCTTCATAGGAGAACTGTTCCTGCAGTTAGTGCCAACATATATAACAAATACTTCACCATTCTGATTTTTGAACAGTTTATAATTGGAGTCAAATGACTCATCAGAAGAATATGAAGATTCACACATAAAGCCAGATAAAGTAGATGGATCAACTGGAGGTCCCTTTGCGGCAACCCATGAGGTTTTGGGGTACTGCTCAGGCTTCCAGTATGTTCCATAAGCATTGAGTTTCCTCTCAAAGGCAATAACCTCTTTCCTAGGGTTCCTGTTGAGGATCTTCTTTTTAAGCACATCACAAAGAGCCTGATGCCCTTTGAGGCTTTTACACATGCCTGTCATATAAAATTCCTTCAGCCCTGCATTGTCAGTGGTACTAGCAATATCCTCAGATGAGGAATTAGTGATAGTAGAGACAGTTAAAGAAATTGCAGGAATAGAAACATTTGAACTTTCAGGTGAAGAATTAGCAGATTCACGTTGAATGCACTTCAAACATGGAGGAATAAGCTCTTCCTGAGCAGGGCTGATTTGTTGAGCAAGTAATGAATCACGCTCCTTTTGAAGATCTTCATAACTCCCCCTTAGCTGCTCAAGTTCTTGCTTTCTTTGAAGAAATTCATAAGAAAGCTTCCCATGATCGGATAAGAGAGTGTTATGATGACTCTGAAGATTATCAAACTTAGTCTGAAATCTCTGAAGACTTTCAGCCAAAGCTTTCGACTGATCCATTTCTTCACCCAACATATCATCGCTCTTATCCAGCATGTTTTGAACTTTTTCCAAAGCTCTTTGTTGTTTAGTGGCAAGGGAAGAAAGTTTAGTATAGCTGGGTCCAAATTCATCACCAGATTCATCATCACTGGAGTCAGATAGCTAGCATTCAGTTACCTTGGCACCTTTTGCCATGAGGCATGGTGAAGAGGATGATGATTCCGGATTGAAAGTCATAGCCTTGCGCGATTCCATGATCTCCCCGAACCAGGGATCATGATGAGTTTGATGACCTTCATAGACCTCAGATAGATGGTCCCAGATGAGCTTCGCATGGCTGAGATGCATAATGTTCCTGAACTGATTTTGAGACAGAGAGGAGCAGATGACGTCCTTTGCGGTGAGGTTGAGAAGCGTGTATTTGCGAATGTCATCAGCCTCCACCATCTTGCACAGATCGGTGAGTCCAATCTTAGTGACGGCCCACATATCGCCATTCATTGCCATGAGTCGCTTCTTCATCATGGCCTTCCACTTGGGATAATCATGACCGTCAAAGATGGGGCATGACACAATCTTCATTCATGTGGTCGACATAACTAAAACTCGAGGTGGTTAAACCAAAATCACACAGAACAAGGGTGTACCTTGCTCTGATACCAATTGAAAGTGCATTAAGTCGACTAGAGGGGGTGAATAGGCGATTTTTATGAATTCTTCACTGAGGAATTTCAGGGTGAGGAAATTCCTAAGTGACGAACTACTTGCAATGGAATAAGTACTCAGATGCATACATGACATAACATAGACATGGATATCATGATGAAATGAAAACAGACACAGAGTATAGAAAGCGTAAGCAATGATAAAACATGATGAAGACAAATAGACTGAAGAAAATGAACTAAGGAAATTGAGGAAGTCTTCACTCAAAGCCTTCAAATAGATATGAACAAGAACACATCCCAGTAATGAGGAAATGAAAGGGTTGAGGAAATAGAACCAGTTAGCTCGGTGAAGGCAATGATTTGGTAGAGCAGTTCCAACTGGTGTGACAGTTGTACGTCTAGTTGGAGCGTCTAGGTATTCAAAACTAAGGACACACAGTCCCAGACACACAGTCCTCACCATATTCTCGTTGAACTAAGGTCACACAGACCTCGTCCAATCACTCGTGGTAAGTCTTCAGGTGACTTCCAAACCTTCACAAACTCGGTCACCCGGCGATCCACAATTTCCTCTTGGATGCTCTAGACCATGACGCCTAACCGTCTGGAGGATGCACAGTCCTCAAAGGTAACAAGCATCGTTTCCATGCAGGAACAATCTCTTCAGTGATGCTCAATCACTTTGGTTTGTAGGTGTCATGGAATTATCAGGGCATATGTCCTAGTGAGAGGACTTAATCGTGAGGCCAACGTATCTATGTGGTAGCTTGAGAGGGGTTGATCGGAATCGAGAGGCGCAACACAAGACAAGGGTTTTATATAGCTTCGTGCCCCGGGAAACATCATCCGGTAACAACCCTACATGATGTTTGTGGCTAGGTCTCATTATCATCACGAGGGAGTCGTTGTATCTCTGGCTCTCTTAGTTGTGTCTAGTCTTAACGATTATTCAACTTGTCCCTCTTGGGGTGCCCTGCCCCTCCTTATATAAGTCAAAGGGGAAGGTTACATGTAGAGTCCATCTCGGACTAAGACTTAAACTATTCTGACTTCTCATTACGGGCTTCTCTCCATGGGTTTCTTAACGTCGTGGGCTTCTTAAAGTTTTGGGCTTATTAACCCCAGGCGACTCTGTCACAATCTGACTTAAACATCTGGCTTAACATCTCTCGGCTTAAAGATCTGGCTTAACATCTGGCTTAATATCTGCCGGCTTAAACATCTGGCTTAACATCTGCTAGCTTAAACATCTGGCTTAACATCTGCCGGCTTACGATCTGACTTAACATCTGCCGGCTTAACATTTGCCGGCTTACCAATGAAACACCAAGTCCCAGCTGGGTCATATCTCCGGTCGGGTCATACCGCAGGGTATATCCCCAACATTAGCCCCCAGTTTAATTTGGATTATCCATGTTAAACTAATCCTGTAAACAAAACACAAGAAAAAATTTAACAGGTTGTGCTCCGGGTTAAATATTCTCGTAAGCTGGCACCTGAACATCCTTAAGTCCTTGTCATTTCCTTGTTCTAGAAAAATCCGGGTTAATAAGCCAGCTTCATAATCAATTTGCTGACGTTGGTTTCTCACAGACAAAAATGAAGAATAATTCATTTGACTCAGCTCCAAATCCTTAAAAATATTGGTCTTGAAATACTCATTTGATCTTCAGCCGGTTTGAAAATGTAGATCTTGCCAATTTATGATTACCAAAATTTTCGGGTTATAAACAGATGATGTCGAGTCATAATTGTTGCCAACGCCGGGTCAAAACTGAGAATTTTGAAGATTTCTCCCCCTCATATCCATATTACCTGTAGCCCCCAAGTCTTGAGTAGAGCAAACTGATGACTTAAGACTTGCTTCAATATAAATATTACCACTTTGAAGAAATCCATGTTGTTCATCTTAATCACTAGTCAGAACTGAGTATTCCACATATGTAGCCCCCAAGTGTTGGGTTGTCATGCTTGCAGCAACCTGGGACTTGAAATTGTCTTATGCTCATAAAAACTTCAACCACTATATCCCCCAAGGGCCGGGTCATTATGCAGTAATGAGCAGAGCCTTTGTAAATATGATCATGTAGACTTGAACAATAATGTGTAGCCCCAAGGGTCGGCTTAGTAAGATAATATTGAGCTGGGACTTTATATATATATCCTTGAAAAGAACATCATATGACGTAACCCCGATCATGGGGCTTGAATCCGCGTCCACAAGGTTAAGAGCTTTGTGCTTTACCAACTAAACAATGAACCCTTCAATATAATGGATTAAGGCTTATGTACCTTGAATTTTTGACAGGAGCAATTAGTAGCCCCCAAGGGCCGGCTCATGACGATGTGATGAGTTGGGTCTTCAATAAGGTGAGCAAAAAATGACTTTGCATTAGCCCCCAAGTGCCATGGTGCATGCTAGCAGTGACATGGGACTTGCATATTTGATGTAATCTCAACTTGAATAATGTAGCCCCCAAGTGCCGGGCCGTAAGCCTGCAGCGACTCGGGGCTATTCCTTCCATTGTAGAATAAATCATATCCATTGATAAAATAATAGCCATTGCGCTGAAGCAACTTTGAAAGCCTCAATCATAATACTGGTTATTGATAACCATAATAAAAACCCAGCCATGTTGGCTATTAAAGATTTGAATAATATAACTGGGTTTGAAAACCGATTCCTGCCATATAAACCAGTATATCCATGCAGATATGATGCATGCTATGATGATGTAATGATGATGCAATATATGATGATGTATGTGTATGATAACAGAATACTTTAATGAAACTAGCCGGAGCCACTGGAAGGTACGTGCTTTCCGTGAGCCGGCACTCACAGTACCCAATCGACATTTGAACCCAGATAAGCTCAGGTCTTTATTTAAAGATAGACTTATCAGGAGTACGCGGGGTCAGAGTAGCAGCATGCATCACAGGCCGATTTATCCAAGTTACAAGGAAGGCGGCTTATGAAGCCTGGATTAATCCTGACTATCTGTAAGCCGTGCTCTCACATGAGAAACCGCCCTTTGAACCTTAACCAGCTCAGGATCTTTGGTCGAATATGCCGTAAAAGATTGATCATTAAGAGTTCGGTAGGTCAATCGGGATTACCTGATGGAGTTGAAGCAGCTGGTTACAGGTAGGATGACCCAGAAAGGTTATGTTCTCTTTGGTCGAATACGCCTATGTTTGAACAAGATAACCTGGTCAAGAGGGTAGTTATGCTGTGTTCTCTTTGGTTGAATACGCCTATGTTTGAACAGGAAGCCCCCAAATGACATAATTGTGGCATTGCGCCGATCAAGAGGGATATTCACAGCTATGATTCGAACACGATCAGGAAGCCCACAAGTGACCATAAGTGTGGCATTGCGCCGATCAAGAGGGATATTCACAACTATGATTCGAATACGATCAAGAAGCCCCCAAGTGATCATAATAAGATGAGCCCATAAGGTAGGATACCCATGTTTGAACCACACATCACGGCAGCAAGTTCTCTTTGGCAACCTTTAATTTTCTGAGAACTCGAACTTTGCAAGAGATGGACTCTTTTTCGAGCCGAAACTTTAAACAAGATATTGAGAGCTTTAGAGCTTTGTGGGAGAAGAATTTCCCTTGAGCTGGATTGTGAACCGGATAATAAGAGCTTCAGCGCTTTGTAGGAGACAGATTTCCCTTTAACCGGAACCTTCATTTTGAGCCGGAAACTTTCTGACAACCCTTAAATTTTCATCGATATAGCAGTAATCTCCGGGGCCAGGTTATTTTTTCCCTCCAATGTCGTGGGGTTCTTGAATTTGCTGAAACTAGCAAGACTTGCTGAGTCATATCATTGTAGCCCCCGAGTCTTAAGACGACTCGAAGAGTTGGCTTGAGATTCTTCATATTTTGACCATAGCATAAGAGGTGTATTATTGGCATTGATAACGCAATGTGAATCCACAGAAGGTTGAGGTGACTACAGCGGGTTATAAATGATCCCGTATGAGCTGTGTCAGCAACTCGGCCAATGGTTCATCCCAACTAGCTGTTTTAAAGTTAACCAAACTGTAGTGGCAACGATTTGTGCGCCTGCTCATTGAGCCATCCAGTGCAGACGGTGGCTGATAATATGTGATAATTGGCCTTCAAATTGTTGGAAGAAAAATCGGGCTACCCGTGCAGTGAATTTTTTGGACTCAATAAACAGCTCATGCAAACGGTGCAGACGGCGGGTGATATATAGAACGGACCACATGGCGGCGGTTTACACACGTCCATTGGATAGCTTGCATGAACGGGTGTGACCCTGATGTGATAATATAGATTGGTCTGCAAGAGCTATAACTTGGATGCTTTTATTGAGTGGCACGGCAAGGACAATCATCCGTGATATAATGCCATTTTGAAATAATTGTCCTGCATATAAAAAATATACAAATCAACGTAATTGTTCTTTGACAAAACAACATGTGTCAAAAAATAAATTTAGATAGATTTCACCTGATTTGTCCATACGATAGACGATTCTGTGGACAGGCCAGAATTTGATTGGGCCCAACAGCACTGTAAGTACTGGTTGCTTTTGCCTCCGTCTTCTTGCGAGAAAGTGGAGATGGCAGTGCCTAACAAATGCCATGCAATATTGCTTTTCTTTATTCAATTCTTGTGGCTGATTTGACCATCACAGTAGCATCTACTCTTGTGAGAAGGATATATTCATGTGATTAGCACTCTCACTGGATAATTCATGCACACAACAGGTTTCTCCTTTAAGCCACGACATCGACGGCGGAGCTCTGTGGAGGCAGAAGCGGGCGGCTCGAAACGCGCCCCTAGCCTCGGCGACTTGAGGTTGGCTAGAGGACAAGGCAGCGACTTGCCAACGGTGAAGATGGACATCGGTTGGAGGTGAGGCACGATGGCGATTCAGAAGAAGTGAAGTGCGCCAGCGGCTTAGAGAAAGCGGGGGCGCGGGGCGCGACCCGGCTGGGCACATCGATTTATGGAAAAAACGGAAAGCAAGCCTTCCACAGAAGTGAGTCAACGAAGCAGGAGGCGGCTCACCCGTGGAAGAGGCAGAGTGGCGGCTCAGAACGGAGCCCCGGTCACGAGTCACCGGGTTGGCGGATTTGTGGCTGAAGAGATGAGGCGGCCGCGCTGACTTAGCGGGTCGAGCAGCCGGCTCGATGAGGAGGCCTCAAGGCCTGAGGCAGAACCAGGCGGGTCTCCGCAGCGGCTCGGATTCGGGAATACCCAGAGGCGCGGGGCCGCGCTCGGCGGTGGCTCAACACAGGGAGGCTCTCCGGTGGCGGCTCAACACGGGGAGGCCCTCCGGCGGCGGCTCAAAACGGGAGACGAGGCGCGGCAGTGACTCGGACGGGCGGCAGAGTCCAGACCAACCACGGGTGGAGCCCTAGTCAGTTTAGTGCGGCAGGCAAAACTGGCGAGTGGAAGCAGCCAGAAGGTGTGGCCCATTGATGCAGAGACGACAAAGTCCAACTGGTCAAACAAGCGCGCCACCACTCAGAGGTTCTAGGGTCGAATCCCACAGAGGCTTAAATCTTTCATGGTTGAATATGGGCTTGAGAGTCCACTATGGAGATCCAGACTTGTTGTGGATGTTTCCTTCTTGAATGGAATGTTCAATTCCTTCATGCGAGCAGCAGCAGCAAGGTACTGGTTAAGGTTCTAATTCGCAGCAGAACGTCCTTCATTCTGAATGTTCTCAGAGTAAGTTGGAATAAAGCTCTTGTTGGCAAGATCCTTAATGAAGAAGACACCAATTTTCTCGATTGTGACAGCAAACAACAGTGGTAGTTCACACTCATTTGGGAAGAGTGGTGTAGTATCGTAGCGAGTCAGATGAACCGAATAAGATTTGTGGATGAGACTATAGAGAGCAAACATACAATCATCAGCAGTCAGAATTGCAGTGGCAGTCACGAGAGCCCCTGTTCTGTGGTCACGATAGAGCAGGGTTAACGTAGATTGGAGTACAATAGAGAAGCGGTCTCGAAGAGAGGCAGTGTCACATCCCTAGTTCTAGTAATGCCTAGTGCTAGCATCTTGTGTTGCATTATGTTTACTTTTCACAGAAAGTTGAAATGGGGATGACAGAACCCCCAGCACCCCCTGAAAACAACTAGAGTTTACTAAAATCTTTTTCAAAGAAACTGAAATGCCCTTCTAAAATGTCCATCATTTTTTTCCTGGGTTAGAACCTCTAGGTAATTGGTTCACAATTTTCTAGATCATCTTAAGGTCACTGGATTAAATCATATGCCATTTGCATTTGGACATTTAAATGCTACTAAATATTTTAAATGTCCAAATAATCCCAAACTGAAATGTTCCATGTTGGATATGTTCTAAACAGTGGACATGTGCAGTTTGGTGATTTTTGGAAATGCCTAAGTCTTTTTAGAATGTCCACAAAGTTGCAGAAAAATAGAAAACAGGAAATAAAAGAGAGAAAGGGACTTACCTGGCTTACCTGGACGGCCCAGTAGGCAGCCCACCTGGCCGGCCCAGCCCAGCGCCGCTGCCAGTCATCTCCCACCTCTCGCCAGTAGGATGAGAGGCATGTGGCCGCCGTGCGCGCCCACGCGCCCCGGCCACCTCCTGCTTGCCGTTTCTCCCTGGACGTTGCCGGAGACGCCACGCGCACCCCTCGACCCCCTCCCTCTATCCCCCGTGCTCATCTCCTCCCCTAGACCTCTCTCTCTCTCACCCACCCTAACGGGTTCGTCGCTGCCGCTCGCCACCACCGCGACCACCTCCTCCCCCTCGTCTCTCCGACATGCCCAGGAGCTCCGCCACCGTCGCCGACGTCCCTCTGTCGACTCACGCGACGCCAAGCGCCCCGAAGCGCCGGCCCTGACATCTTCTTCCTCCTCGGGTCGGCGAGATCGCCACCGTCGCCCTGCTCGCTCCGGACCTCCCCCGCGCTCACTGACCTTCCCATCGTGCTCACGGTGAGCTTCTCTTCCTCCTCCCCCGAACCCCGTTGCTCGCCGCCTCCTCTAGGCCGTAGTTGCACGGACGCCGAAGCTCGCCGGCGACGTGCCTCATCGCCGTCGCGGCCACAACTGCTGCCACCCGCGTCCGAGCTTTACCCCGTGCTCAGCACTCTCCCATGAGCCGGGCATGCCCACCCGTTCGACCTGCTGTGCCCCCTAGCGCCAAACCGAACCTGTCCGAACTCCGGTCGTCGCTGATTTGGCCGCCGCCGTCGATCCTGACCACCGCAGCTCCTACCACCACCACCAATGGATGCGCCTCACTCCTAGGAACCCGTAGGTGCAACCCGCGCATCGAATGGTGCCTTGTAGAGCATTTCTGATCTGCCCCGCCGTCTTTGTCGTTGCCGGCGGCTAAACACCGGCGGGTTGACCGTGTTGACCGGCGAGGTTTTACCCCGGTTTGACCTCCCCTGGGTCCTGACGTGTGGGCCCAGGCCCTTGTTTAATTAGTGTTAGATTTAATTAGTGTTAATTAACTTAGTTAACTAGATGAGCCACTGGCATGTGGGCCCCGCACTGCTGACAGTTTAGTTAGGGCGAGTTTAGCACTAATTAACTCAGTTAGTTAACTGAGTCACTGACCAGCGGTCCTCACAGGTCAGATTTGACCTGGCCGACCCAGTTGACTTGGTGACGTCACATCGATGTCATGCTGACGCAAGTAATCCATTTCTGGTATTTAAATAAATCTTAAATGATTTATTTATTTCAGAAAAATAACCAAAACTTCTAAAAACCATAGAAAATAATCTATAACTTAGATTGAAAAGATTTATATATGAAAAATGATCAGAAAAATCCAATCTATCCATATGTACTGGTTTCATGCATGTTTAAGCAACTAAACCTTGTTGTTTAGATCAAAACATGATAATGCACTTTATAAGTTCTTAGTTTGAATTTGAATTTGAACCTTTGGTTCAAATCAACTCAAACCCTTCTGTTCTTAGCTGCATTAGCTCAAATCACAGCATATTGACATGTCATGATCATGCATCATATTGTGCATTGCATTGATTGTGTTCTTTCTGTGTTTGTCGGTGGTTGTTCCCCCTGGGTAGATGTATGTTCCGACGATGAGTTCGATGACACCGATGAAGAGCTATATCATCTTCAGAAGTGCCAGGCAAGCAAAACCCCATTGTTCATTCCGATACAATCCCACTCTCTCACTCCTGCTCTCTTTTACTGCATTAGGACAACAATGATTCATCTGTTACTTGCTGTGGTAGTTGAACCCCTTTTCCTCTGCATGACCTGTCATTGCCACAGTAAATATATGAAACCCACTAGCATGAGTAGGAGTTGTTTGAGCCCTGATGTGCCTACTCATTCATGCTTGTTTGTCATGCCTGCTACTGCTTAGAGTTGAGTCAGGTCTGATTCATCGGGAATGAATTGGAATGGTGATGAACATGTCCTACTGTGTGTGAGCTAAGTGTGTGAACACGATTTGGTAAAGGTAGCAGTGAGAGGCCATGTAGGAGTACATGGTGGGTTGTCTCATTGAAACCGTCCTCACGAACTGAGTTCTGTGTTTGTGATCCATGAACAGCTACTACCATGCATTGGGCCCGAAACCAGTGGACCCTCTCGGCTTCTTAACCACCCTTGTCCTCTGTCCAGGAGTTGCAAGTAGTTTATGGTGTTTGTAGTATGCTGGAGGCTGCGCGCAGCGCTGACCCGAGGGGTGGGCTGTGATGCAGTAGGCACATGGCACGGTGTAACGGGCGACCGTTTGGTGTCTCGGGAACCCTGCTCACATCGTTCGGGGCCGTATGTGGAAACTTCGGCCGGACTCCCTGTGGATGGAACCTGAATAGGCGATAAACCCGGCCAGAAACCAGTGGCCGACACCCTCGTTGGGCTTCCGCTTAAAGGTTGTCGAGTACATGTAGTGTAAACGGCGGTAAGTGGTGAGAGCGTGTGTGAAGAACTACACCCCTGCAGGGTTGTAAATGATCTATTCAAACAGCCGTGTCCGCGGTAAAGGACTTCTGGGTTGCCTGTACAGTTCATAGACAAGTGAAAGTGGATACTCTAAAACTCGCAAGATAAGCGTGAGTGCTATGGATGGCCTTCTTGTAGGGAGACGGGAGCGGATCCATAGTGGTGTATTGATATGGTGAATATGTGGACTTGTGTGCGCCACCTCGAAAGAGTTACTTGCAGTCATAGATTAGGATAACCATTGAGTCAAAGCTGGCTTGCTGCAGTCAAACTCCACCACCCCCTTTGTTGATACTGATGCATATGTAGCTAGTTCTGATGTAAGTCTTGCTGGGTACATTTGTACTCACATTTGCCTATTTTATTTTTTGCAGAGAGACGTCAGTCTCACTAGTAGTTCTGTGTGGACTTCGACGTTTAGCTTGATACCTCAGCTACGATCTTGTGCCCCCAGCAGGATCTGGCAGATAGTTAGGCTTCTCAGCCTTTTCATTTGTAGATGTCTATACTCAAACATGTTAAGCTTCCGCATGTGCTTTGACTTGTATGCTCTGAATGTTGGGTCATGAGACCCATGTTTGTAATATCTCGCTCCTCGGAGCCTAATGAATAAATACTTGAGTCGTAGAGTTTTGTTGTGATGCCATGTTGTATTTACACATATCGAGCATATTGTGTGTATGATTGAAATGCTTGGTATGTGTGGGATCCGACAACCTAGTTGTTTATCCTTGGTAGCCTCTCTTATGGGGAAATGTAGTCTTGTGCTTCCATGAGCCATAGTAGTCCGCTTCAGCCCGGTTCACGAGTCCCGCCAGCCCAAAGACTACTCTGCTCGGAACACTTGGTGGCGGCATGTGATTCACTTTGTTCATGTGTCTGTCCCTTTGGGGAAATGTCACGCGGTGACATCCGGAGTCCTGCCTAGCCTGCTATAGCCCGGTTCACCGGAGTCCTGTTAGCCCAGTGCTATAGCCCGGATTCGCATGCTGCTGACTGACATGCTCGATGTTGATTCATGTATGCTTATCCCCGTAAGTTAGTGCCACTTTGGGTTCACGACTAGTCATGTCGGCCCGGGTTCTCTGTCATATGGTTGCTAGCGGCACTATCATATACGTGAGCCAAAAGGCGCAAATGGTCCCAGGCCATGGTAAGGCGACACCCGTGGGAATACGGTGCGTGAGGCCGCAAAATGATATGAGGTGTTACCGGCTAGATCGATGTGACTTGGAATCGGGGTCCTGACAAGCAGGTAGCAGGGTGTAAGTTCTGTTCTCGGGATTTCGCAGCAGGGCAAGAATATACAAGTTCACCAGCATCACACATGCACTGAACAAATTCAGGGTTGGCTTGGCCAACCAGGCGAGAAAAAACTCAATCGAAACGATTTCCGTGTTGGGATGTGGAGCAGGGTCTTGCAGGCGGGGGTGACAGCTGAAGGCCACACCAGCGAAGGGTACGACGGAGGGCGTGACCGGCTTGACACGCTATCGCAGAGGTGGGCGGCTCTGCACGAGGCCACTCGGGGCGACGGCTGAGACAGGGACTTGACGCGGCGACGCCTCAGCAACGAGGTCATGAAGATGACTGTGAGGACGAGGCGGCTGCTCGGCCATAGCAAAGGTAGCGGCTGGAGACGGCTTGATACGTCACAAGGCAAAGATGGCTCACAAAGGCGAGCCACGAAGATGGTGACTTGGCATGGCAGCGCTGGTGATCTGGTCGCGAGGTTGTGGGGGCGGCTCTACAGGCGCGCTCCGACAACGAAGATGGCGCGGGGCCGAAGGTGGCTTGAAATGAACATGAGTCTTGGCTGGTGGCTGCTGCAGAGATGGGATTGGAGCAAGGCTGGAGCGGCTTCGAAGGGCCCTGGCAGCGGTAGCTCAACCGGTGGCGGCGACTTGCATACGGAGTTGAATCCGATTTGAAGACGGCCGTGGGGGCGATTTAAGGCGGAGACGGACGGCTCAAAGAAGTAGTGGCGGGTCACAGCGGCAGGATTGACCCGGTGGGACAAGCCTCGGCGGCCGGCTCGCAGTTGGAGGTGCAGTAGTGGAAGCGGCAGTGTGGGTCGGCCTGACGGCGACTTATGGCCACAAACAACGCGGACTGTAGGCAAGGCCATAGGCGACGGATGAGAGCCGGAGAAGCGACGTGAGGTCCACGCATTGGAAGCGAAGTCGCATGTGGGAGGCTTGAGAGCGGACTCTGCTCGGAAACGAGAAGAGGCCGCGGCGGCTTTGGAGGACGAGGCTGACTCAGAGGCGATGCCAGCATCTCAATGCAGAAGTGACGGCGACTCATTGAACCAGTGAAGGCGAGGCCGACTCGTAGGATACACTGGCGTTGGTGAGGGGAACAACAAAGCGGGGCTGCGGCGGCCACTCGCGGGAAGCGGCTGACCGGGTGGCTCTTTTGCAGAGGACGGTCGGCGACTCAAAAGCAAAAACCCCAGGTGAAACATAGCAGCCGTGACTTGAGGCGATTCGTCCGCGAGGGTGAAGCGAGGGCGGCTCGATAGTGGAATTGAAGATGGGTTTCGGGCTCAGGTTATGGCCGTAGTTGCTTCAGACAGGACAGGCGGATCACACGCCTCGTTCGTCAGATAACAATTGATGTGGCCTTTTAGGTTGATCTTGACAGTGTCTTGTTTCTCTTCTCTCCGTGAATCGGTGAGTCTTGATGCGGAAATAACAATAAAAAATTTTGACCAACAGCTTCTGGATTTGACCCTTAACAACCTCTGATGTTGACATAGTAGCAATCAGACCCGGGTGTTGATTTCTTGGCGACTTACAGCAGTGAACAGATCACAACCCTGACTTACTTGAATTTTTAAATCTCACAGATTATAAATCTAGACTGATGAACTTGAAGGTGATGCAGATTCTTGCAAACTGGCTCTTCATCTGAAAAATTGCGAACTTATGATCCCTAGGAGAGATCCCTCCAAGAACTCAACACCAGTATGCGCGAGCCCCACGGTGGGCGCCAACTGTCATGGAATTATCACGACAGATGTCCTAGTGAGAGGACTTAATCGTGAGGCCAACGTATCTATGTGGTAGCTTGAGAGGGGTTGATCGGAATCGAGAGGCGCAACACAAGACAAGGGTTTTAGACAGCTTCGGGCCCCAAGAAACATCATCCGGTAACAACCCTACATGTTGTTTGTGGCTAGGTCTCATTATCATCACGAGGGAGTCGCCGTATCTATGGCTCTCTTAGTTGTGTCTAGTCTTAACGATTATTCAACATGTGCCTCTTGGGGTGCCCTGCCCATCCTTATATAAGTTGAAGGGGCGGGTTACATGTAGAGTCCATCTCGGAATAAGACTTAAACTATTCTGACTTCTCATTACGGTCTTCTCTCCATAGGCTTCTTAACGTCTTGGGCTTCTTAACGTTTTGGGCTTATTAACCCCAGGCGACTCTATCACAATCTGGCTTAAACATCTGGCTTAAACATCTACCGGCTTAAACATCTGGATTAACATCTGCCGGCTTAAACATCTGGCTTAACATCTGCCGGCTTAAACATCTGGCTTAACATCTGTCGTCTTACGATCTGACTTAACATCTGCCGGCTTACCAATGAAACACCAAGTCCCAGCCGGGTCATACCGCGGGGTATATCCCCGACAGTAGGTGTTTGGGTTTTTCCTCACTTGATGATTTTCTCTCAAAGTCCTCGGAGGATGGGATGCTCTCAATGACAAGTGTCAGTTTCTCTCGGAGCAGGGCGGCTATTTATATCCTAGGGAGCATCCCGACATGATAAGACATAAATGCCCTTCAATGATATGACTGTTAGGTGGGTAGATATTTTGGGACAGCTGGCGCATAGCACAGCAACGGTCGGAAATTTGAGGTCCAAATTCCTCAGGGCTATCATGTTCCTCACTTGTAGGCAATCCGCACTGGCAAATTCCTAACTCCTTAGTCAGAACAAATTCCTCAGAGACCAGAAGAACTTCGTCTCTGTCACTGAAGAAATTGACTGAACTGTATGATATTTCCAATGGCTTCACTTGAAGGATTGGTAGGTGTAAGATTTTGAGTTGAGCATCACATGGAAACTTTTCCTTAGTTTTACCTCGACCCCCTTTAACACTACGGTGTTTCCTGTGACTCAAGAAAGAGAAAATGTCAAACAAAAGGCTTCACGCTTCATGTTCCTTGTATGAATATCAAGTCTTCATGGTCACACCAATTTCTTCACTTTCAAAGTCTTCAGAAAGTCTTCAGAAATCCAAAGTCTTCAGTCGAAGGCATTCATTTTTAGGGGTCGACTTTCTATGTAAATATCAAACTCCTCATAGACTTATAGACCTGTATACACTCACGAACGCATTAGTCCCATAACCTATAAGTCTTCAATACACCAAAATCACTAAGGGGCACTAGATGCACTTACAATGGTTAATAATGTAGCCGACTGTTAGCTATAAGAAGATGCCATCTCACTTAGAGCCATCATTGAAAAATACTTATATGATAGGTTGGCTCTTAGAATGGCTATTAGGTTGGCTCTAAGCATTTAATATTTGCATGAGCAAGGTATATGATTGGAAGAGAGTTGCATGCATACTACTTTTTCTTGATCTACGTGCTATAGCCGGGCTGTAGAATAAGAGCCCGCTTCACTCTCTCTCCTCTCTTCTCACTCCTCCAAGTAGGATTTATTGACATGGCTAGTCTTATAGCCTGCTGACTAGGCCTTATTAGACTTGCTCTGACATGCTTGAATGCCAACGACGCAGAGGGTAGCGGTTCCTGAAACATTGAACGATCAATGATGCCTCCGCATTCAAGTAGCATGCAGAGGTAGGAGTAAGTAATTGGAGAAGCAGAATGGAGCATGTGAATGCAACGCAGTTTCAACTGTCATATAAAGGAGCCACACCACTCCAATCCATCTACTCCTAGTCTCTGCACAACACTGCCCACTCCAATCCAAGACCAAGACCAAGTGACCAGAAGCCACAAGCATCCATGGCGTCAATGGACGCGTGCGGCAGTCGGCTGTGCCAGGTCATCCAAGACGCCGACCTGCAGCCCCGCACCGCGGAGCATTTCCAGACGATGCTGGCAACCGCCAGTGTCATAGCCCTCGTTGACGCCGGCTTCGCCTCTCGCATGCGCCAGATGATGGTCGACTCCATCCAAAGGTTCGCCGCCGTCAAGAAGCATGCGGACAACCTTGTCGTTCTACTCCATCCCGCGCGCCCAGGCTCCTCATTGCCTGCCATCCCCATCGGCCTCCAAGGTGACGAACTCTTTGAAGCACTAGTGGCCCTGCAGCTGCCGGAGGTCGCGACGAAGAATGTGCACGTTGAGGCCGCGCTCGCCGCGCAGCGCCTCGCCATGCAAGAGACCGTCGATCTGCACATCCACCTCTACGAGGAAATCGTCTACATAGGCCACTGCAAGGCCAGCAAGGATAGAAAGACGTTGGCCTTCTTCCAGCGAATGGAATCTTTGGACGACATTGTTCAGAAGCACGTCGACCTGGCCACGAAATCCGCTCCTACTTAGCCGTTGTTCGTTGGGCCGGCGCCCTGAGTCGAGGAGGTGGACGTCATCAATGGATGCATCTTTCATCTTGCCTCCTATAACTAGCACTACATCGCCTTGTGGCCTTAATGTTTTATTAGTGTATGGCATTTTTATTCCAGTCGTTAATGACATGTGTGATCCCTTGATCTTATTTGGAATTAATTATTTGTAGTATCACTGTCTTCGACCTAGTGTACTACTACCGAGGTCCTGGTTTATTAGTCCCTTTTGTAATTTGTGCTAAACTTTGACCAAGGATTTAACTGACAAAATATTAGTGCATGTCAAGAAAAATTATATCATTTGATTTGTATTTGAACATAGTTTTCAATGATATAATTTTGGTGATATGCATGAACCTTTTGTTAGTCAAATTTATGGTCAAAATTTGGCACAAATTACGATGAGGAGCAATAAACCAGGATGGAGGTAGACTGGTCTGTCACCATCGTGTTTTGTGTCTAATTTTGACTTCAGCGACCCAACCTACATGGAGGGAGTGTTGTATATATTGGCGCAACAACCAAACTTATAAAGTATATTCAAAACTGAGCGTTACTACAAGTCACGAGTTCAAAATGAGAAAGTGGAACAAGTACAGCATTCCTGTGTCGTTCGCGTCGCACCCCCACACGGTCGCGGTGCACAATGTAATAACTAATCTCTTCTTGACCCACATTTACATTAATACGACTTGAATGCCAAGGAGGGAGAGGGTAGCGGTTCCCGAGACGTTGAACGGTCAATTATGCATCCTCAATTAGCATGTAGAGGGAATTAATTGGAGAAGAAGAATAGAGCCAGCACGATGTGAATGCAACAGAGTTTGGACTCTAATATAAAGGCGCCCCACCACTCCAATCCATCTACTCCTAGTCTCTGCGCAACACTGCTCACTCCAATCCAAGACCAAGTGACTAGAAGCCACAAGCACGTATGGAGGCAATGGACGCGAGCGGCTGTCTGTTGTGCCAAATCATCCAAGACGCTGGCCTGCGGCCCTGCACCGCACAGTGTTTCCATACGGTGCTGGCGACCGCCGGCGTCGTAGCCCTCGTCGACGCCGGCTTCGCCTCTCGCATGGACGACATGATGGTCCACTCCATCTGCAAGTTCACCGCTATCAAGAAGCGCGCCGACGACCTTGCCGAACTGCTCCAGCCCGTGCGCCCAGGCTCCTCATTGCCTGCCACCCTCATCGTCCTCCATGGTGACTAACTCTTTCAACCCCTGGTGGCCCTGCAGGTGTCAGAGGTCGTGACGAAGAATGTGCACCTCGAGGCCGCGCTCGCCATGCAAGAAACCGTCAACCTGCACATCCACGTCTACGAGGAAATCGTCTACATAGGACACTACAAGGCTAGCAAGGACAGAAAGACGTTGGCCTTCTTCCAGCGGCTGGAATCTTCGCCATTGTTCAGAAGCACGTCGACCTGGCCACGAAAGCCGCTGTTACTTAGTCGTCGTTCAATGGGCCGGCGCCCTGAGTCGAGGAGGTGGACGTTGTCGATGGATGCAACTTTCTTCTTGCCTCCTATAACCAGCACTACATCGCCTCGTGGCCTTAATGTTTTATTGGTATAGTACTCCCTTCTTAAGAACCGTCAGGGAGATAGTGAGATGGCGCCCCACCCCACCTCGGTCTTGACCACCCCCCGCGATCTCCATCCTCTTCCACTAATTTGTGGATCTTCTCCGGCGAACTTCACCGGCGTGTTCTCTGGATCAAGGAAATACCCATCTTCTATGGGTTCCACTGGTGGATCTACCCTTGGTTTGAATTTCTCCAAGAATAGGGTTTTCTCTGATGAGGTTTTCAATCGACTGGTCACACGATCCATCCAATGGGACGAAGGAGGGCTTTCACATTGATTGTGCCTTTTAGCCATCATGCTTTCCGTTTGTCGAAAGATTCTGTGGCGGCGGTGGCGGCGGCATTCGAAGCTGCGATTGGTGGCTCGGCAATTGATCTTCGGGTTGATCACGTCAAGGATAAGGTTTTCTCCTTCCAAGTCTCATGCAAGCAAGTTGGTTTTCTTATTATGGATCTTCGTTCCTTTGCTTGTGATATGTTCAAAAGTTACTTTAATCTATGGGGCAATGGAGGGCCTAATTGGGTTAGCGAACTCAAGATTTGGCGTAAAGGGTGTGACGTTGAATGGATTTTGATTAGTCTACCTAAGCATAGATCATCTTTAGGTTTATTGGCCATGCACAAACCTCCGATTAGATCCTCTCTTAGGTCTGCAGGCTCTGCTAAGAAGAAACTATCTTTTGCCACATTTGAACAGTACTCTGCTTGTAAAGGATATAGATATCCGAAAACAAAAAATTGCATTGACACGATCATAGATGGGGGTTATGATCTTTCTGCTCATGAGTGTGTTGTTATTCGGCAGTCTCCCCTTTAGATTTGCATTGGACGGTGGCTAGACCACCTATAGTGTTTGGTACGGTTGTCCCCACTTCCGGAGTTACACCGGCCGATGACCTCTTCGCCGGCGTGCGGTCTAGAATCTGTGGAACTGTTGCCCATGCATGCGGGTAATCTCTTTGCGCGATTCGCGGAGGTGGGATTGTCTTTAGTTCAAAATGATTGCTTGGTTATTGGCCCATCACTTCCGGAGATCCAACCGAGCGGCAGCCCATTGCTACAGAATAGCCAAATTTCTGGTGGGCCTTCTACCTCTCTTAACCCGAGTCCATTGGTCACCTCTCAGGATATTCCTACCTCGCAAGAGGTAGCTCGGCAATTTGAAGCCATGGTCGATGACATGGTGGACCGCGTGTTGACTTGCACTGTTTGTTCTCAGAGGAGCCACCTGGCAGCTGCCTGTGGATTGCAAGCAGTCTACTCGGCTTGCTCTCGCTCGGGTCACTCTAGGAAAGATTGTAATGATTTCACGTGCTCCAATGTATTGGTTTGCAAGCCAATTTCTTTGCAACAAAATACGAGTATATCAGAATCCTCTGCCTGTCATGGGAAGGGAGCCGGAGTTATTGGGATGGATTGTCCAGTCACATCGCCGCCGCCCACATTGCTCCAATCTCCCCCTCTTCCTTCCAAAGAAAACCCCAAGACATCTCCTCCACCGTCATCCATGGAGAACTACGAGCTTGATCCACAGCGCTTTGTGCCGGATGGCCATCACATCATCGATGGCGGCAACCGTCGTCTTCCTCGCACCTTCTTCACGACAGCAGCTCGTCCGCCCCGCCGTCATGCGGATTCCATGGTGGCAGAGGTCATGCCTGCTCCAGAGGGACCGCTCGGGCCAGTTCGGGAGGAGATTGTTTAGTTTCTTCAAGACAGAGGTACTCTGGTTCGCTCTGCTCAGCCATGGTTCCATGGGGTTGGCTTGTTCCAAGTTAGGGATCCTACTGTCAGATACACGTTGATTCAGCATGCTTCGTTTCCATTGGGCACTGATCGTTTTGCTAGATTCAGGAAGCATGATGAGGGGGAAACTTTCAAGGGGACTCATGGTTTTCGCAAGGGCTGGCTCATGTTCATTATTTCGCTAGATTATCCCAAGCCGGAGTTTATCTCGCAAGCGGTAGGAACTTTTGGAAAATTTAATTCTCGGGACAGTGAAGACCCCTATCTTGTGTGAACTCTGGTTGAGGCTAGCTTCTCGGATACACCACTTGTTCCGCGTGATGTGGTTTTTGGTGATTATGCTGAATGGGGTGGAGCTCAGGTTTCTTGGACTGCAACATGTTATGTTCTAGGAGCAGATTTTGCTGATCAGATGCCAAATGATGAGGACCCAATGCCACTGGATGGAAATCCTCATCCTCTGCCTAGAAATTTGGTACCTGACAATCTGCCATTTGTGCTACCGCCTTATCCGATGCTAGGATGGAATGATGCACCAGTGGTTCCTCCACCGCCGCCAAAAAATATAGTGGATGATGGTTGTGGCAATGCCCATTGGGGAGACAATTGTGAGGAGCTTGATCAGCCCCCACAACCTGGAGCGCCAGAACAAGACCAAGTGTCAATTGTTATTGATCAACCTGAGGGATCAGTGTCTGTGGAACAACACTT
This sequence comes from Aegilops longissima, assembly GCA_021605205.1. Taxonomy (NCBI): domain Eukaryota; kingdom Viridiplantae; phylum Streptophyta; class Magnoliopsida; order Poales; family Poaceae; genus Aegilops; species Aegilops longissima. The sequence goes on along the minus strand of CM038682.1, from coordinate 670,226,874 downwards.
GCAAGTACAAAATGAATAGCAGCAGGAGCAACAACCATTGCATGATTAGCAGTTACAAGTTGAACAACAGCCTGTACTTCTGGAAAATCCCCTAGCAATTGTGCCCTATCAGCCCCTAGTCATTCAACAGCACCAGATCTTTATTGTGGCTGGGCCACCTCTTCCACCTGAGATGATCTGGAAAAGGTTCTTTCAGAACTTGATGTTTGATTTCACTGTCAAGGAGGTGCCCAGGTCAATCTTTTTCAAACCCTTGGGTATAGTTACATACTCCAAGCGCACGTGGTCCATTGCATTTGATGAATCCAGAAAGATGTCTCTGCTGGTGGCCAGTTAGCCCAGCACTATGCCTATGAGGTAATCTATTTTCGCCAAAGCCCAGTGGCCAGAGCTTTGTTTGGGGAGTTAACTGGTGATGTTGCTCCTATATCTGACGATGTTATGCCTGAAGATGTCATGCCTGAAGTTTCTGATGAGAGGCCTCTGTCCACACCTGTGGTTTTTAACAGCAGAGCCACAGGTCAAGGAAAAGAAACAGAGAGGGAGGAAGAAGATATCTGCACCCCTAGTGGACACATCTTTGCGGTGGTGCACAAGAAGCGCGGCAAAACTTGATGGTTTCAAATCGGTGGTATTTGGGCAGCTTTCTCTCCATCCCACAAAGAAGCATCCTCGATCCAAGCCCATGGAAACCAAGGCCCAGCCCAATACTGAAGATGCTCGCAGCCAGGACAAAACTGAGATGTCCCTCCACACACTCCACTCAAGGTGTTGCAGGCAATTGGCGCGGATCTGGAGATCGATCCTTCTCTCCTATCTAAGGATAAGCTTACGGCTGATCCCAAGGACGACTCTTCTTCCTCCAACACTTAAATGTTTATGCTAGATACTTTATTCAGGTGTAGCGAGCCTGTTAAATCAGCTTCTTTTTATGTCGTACTGGAACTTGTTGCGTATGTTGCAGACTGCGTTTGTGTTGTTTGCTATGATCTGGGATGTATGGCATTGTATGTCATGCTGTTTTGGCTACAACTTTATTTGATTTTCTATGAATCGAGTGTCGATGCGTAACTGGAAAATACTTTGTTGGAATGTCAGAGGTTTGAATTCTGATACACGCCAACGCTCTGTCAGAGAGAAAGTGATTGAACGTCAATGTGCAGTTGTTTGCTTGCAGGAAACTAAGCTCCCTCTATGCTCTCATTCTTTAATTAAGAGCATTTTCCCTGCGGGTTTTGATCAGTTCATTGAATCTCCCTCGAGAGGAGCTTCTGGAGGTATTTTAACTGTGTGGCGTTCAAATGTTTTTCAGGGTACTTTATTGGAAGTAAAACATTTTGGTATTGTTATTAGTTTCACCTCAGTGCACAATAATGAACAATGGTTTTTGGTAAATGTTTATGGGCCTTGTCAAGGTGAAATGAGGGACAAATTCATCAACTGGCTATATAATTTCGAGGTGGAGCCTGAACAAAAATGGATGTTGCTGGGAGATTTCAACTTTATTACATCCATGGATAACAGAAATCTTCCTGGAGGAGATGTTAATGACACTTCCATTTTTAATGAGATTATAAGCCATCTGGGACCGCTGGAATTTCCATTAAAAGGAAGAAGATTCACCCGGTCGAACATGCAGGATACACCACTCCTAGAACATCTTGATTGGGCTTTTACCTCTGCTAGTTGGATCAACCAATATCCTATGACACAAGTTACGCCGCTTGCAAAAACTACTTCAGAACATGTCCCTTGTCTAATCTCTATTTGCACCTCTTCCAAAAGCTAACATTTTGAGATTTGAAAATTACTGGGTACGTCAACCTGGTTTCATGGATTGTGTGCAGGAGGTTTGAGGCAGAACTTACAAGTCCCATATTTCAGCAATTGTGGACAAATTGAAAGCTTTGAGGTTTGCTCTCAAGAAATGGTAGAAAGGGTTGTCCCACATCAAAAGGTTGATTGAGAAGTGCAATTGGGTAATCCTTTGGTTGGATAATTTGGAGGATATGAGGCCTCTGTCCAAGTATGAGTCCAACTTCAGGAAGGTGGTCAAGCTACACCAGGAGAATCTTTGGCACTTGCAGTTCCTCTACTGGTGGAAGAGGTGTACCATTAGATATATCAAAGTAGGGGAAGAAAATTCAAAGTTTTTCCAGGCAATGGCCACTGAAAGGTACATAAAGAATTCTATTGTAAGTCTGTTGTTGTCTGATGCTACTGTTTCTTCATATCATGATGAAATGGCTAAGGAATTCTTGTTGTCCTTCAAGGGTAGAATGGGCACTGTCAAACCAATATTGCTAGGGAGAGACATTCTCTCTTTAATTCCTAAGGTGCAGGGGCTGGAGGTCCTCGCAAAACCTTTTGAGGTCAAGGAAATTGAGCAGGTGATTAAGGAGTTGCCCATTGATAAGGCACCTGTGCCTAATGATTTTAATGGGCTATTCCTAAAGAAGTGTTAGCACATCATCTCTAGTGATTTTATTAGACTGGTGCAGGTATTACATGCAGGAACTGCTCATGGAGAACCTCAATGATGCCTTCATTACACTGATCCCTAAAAAACAATCACCTGAGGTTGCTGGACATTTTAGGCCAATATCACTAACCAGTGTTGGTCTGAAGTTTCTCACTAAACTTGCTGCAAATAGGTTTCAGGAAGAGATCACCAAATGTGTTCATAAGAATCAGTATGGTTTCATTAAGTCAAGAACAATTCAAGATTGTCTTGCTTGGACTTTTGAGTATATTCATCAGTGCAACCAATCAAAGAAGCCCATCCTATTGCTCAAGCTTGATTTTGAAAATTCGTTTGATTCAATTCAGCATGAGGCAATTATAAAGATTCTTGTGGCTAAAGGTTTTGACAAGAAATGGATCACCTGGATTCAGCAACTTCTGTCCTCTGGAACTTCTTCCATTTTGTTGAATGGAGTATCTAGAAAACACTTTAAGTGTAAATGTGGTGTAAAGCAAGGAGGTCCTATCTCTCCTTTGCTCTTTGTGATTACTTGTGACGCCCCCAATTTAATCGTACACTAATCATGCACGCAAATGTGTACGATCAAGATCAGAGACTCACGGGAAGATATCACAACACAACTCTACAAGTAAAATAAGTCATACAAGCATCATAATACAAGCCAGGGGCCTCGAGGGCTCGAATACAAGTGCTCGATCATAGACGAGTCAGCGGAAGCAACAATATCTGAGTACAGACATAAGTTAAACAAGTTTGCCTTAAGAAGGCTAGCACAAACCGGGATACAGATCGAAGAGGCGCAGCCTCCCGCCTCGATCCTCCTAGTTACTCCCGGTCGCCGTTAGCGGGCTGCACGTAGTAGTAGGCACCTCCATAGTAGTAGTCGCCATAGGCGGTGGCGTGCGGCCCGGCTCCATCGTGCTGTTGCAGCAATCGAGTAGAGGAAGGGGAAAAGGGGAACAAGGCAACCGTGAGTACTCATCCAAAGTACTGCAAGCAAGGAACTACACTACATATGCATGGATATATGTGTAATGGGCCATATCATGGACTGAATCTGCAGAATGCCGTAATAAAAGGGGATAGCTAGTCTTAACGAATACTACGCTTCGGACACCTGCCTTGCAACATGTAGGAGGAGGGCAATCAAGTCCTCCAAGTAACATCATATAGCACATCCTACCCGCGATCCCTCCTCATATCCACGAGAGAGAGTGACCACCGTTGTATCCGCACTTGTAAGGGTGTGTTTTATCAAGTATCCGGTTCTAGTTGTCATAAGCTCAAGGTACAACTCCAAGTCGCCCTGTTATCAAGATCACGGCTATCCCAATAGATTAACTTCCTGCAGGGTGCACCACATAACCCAACACGCTTGATCCCATTTGGCCGGACACACTTTCTCGGTCATGCCCGCCGCTGAAGATCAACACGCCGCAGCCCCACCTAGGCTCAACAGAGAGGTCAAGATGCCGGTCTAAACCTAAGCGCACAGGGTCCGGGCCCATCGCCTTAGCACACCTGCACGCTATGACGCTGGCCGAAGTAGACCTAGCCTACACAGCGCCCAGTCCAATCCCGCGCGCGCCACTCGGGCCGACGTCACGGCGCTTCGGCCGATACCACGACGCCGGGATACCCATAACTACTCCCCGTAGATGGTTAGTGCGATAGACCAAATGGCCGACTCAGATCAAATACCAAGATCTAGTTGTTGCGTGTTAAGTATCCGCGAATGCCGACCAGGCCAGGCCCACCTCTCTCCTAGGTGGTCTCAACCTGCCATGTCGCCCGCCACAGAGTAACATCGGGGCCGTCGGGAACCCAGCCCACCTCTACCGGGATGGAGCCACCGTCCTTTCAGCCCCCATCTCCTAACAGTATCACAAGTTATGTAATAGTGTAAAGTATATAGTATATGCCCGTGATCACCTCCCAAGTGATCACAGCCCAAGAGTATAGCATGGCGCATTTGACAAGAGTGTAGGGTCACGATGGAACACTAGCATCCTATACTAAGCAAGAGGATAAAGGTAAAGGTAACAACAAGAGTAGCAAGGACAGGCTATGCAGCAAAGATAGGATTAATCGAAAGCAAGAACATGCTACACTACTCTAATGCAAGCAGTATAGAGAAGAGTAGGCGATATCCGTGATCAAAGGGGGCTTGCCTGGTTGCTCTGGCAAGAAGGAGGGTTCGTCAACTCCGTAGTTGAACTGGGGGTCACCGGCAGTCTCGGGGTCTACCGGAAAGAAGTAACGGAGGGGGAACACAATAAATAACAAAGCAATCAAAGCATCACAAAGCATAACATGGCAATACGCGGTGCTAGGTGTGCCCTAACGCGGCAAGAGGTGGTACCAGTGAAAGGGGAAACATTCAGAAAGTATCCCCGTGTTTCGCTGCATGATGAACCGGAGGTGAAATGTTGCAGGTTCGCTATGCTAGGATGTGTGGCGGATTTAACGGACTGCGATCCGGATTCGCCTCGCCGATCTGAGTAACTTTCATGTTCAAAGTATTTTCATCCGAAGTTACGGTTAATTTTATATGAATTTTCAAAGTTTAAATGATTTCTAGAATTTATTTAACTTGAATTATAAATGGTGAAATACTTTGCCACCTAGCACTATTCTAGCCACAATGTATGACAGCGGGGCCAGTGGGGTTGGGCTGAACCGACCAACATTTGGTGGTCAACACATGAATAGTAGAAGTGGATCCCACATGTCATAGGCTATACCTAAATAAATAAATAAATACTAACCTAATTAATGGGGTCCACATGTCATCTGCTAGTAGCTAACCTAAATACTAATTAACCCTAAACTAATTGAACATGGGGCCGGCCTCGTAAACACGTAACACACACGCACACACACAACTAGGGGTTAGTTATGTTCTTTGTAAACATAAGATAGCCTTTTGTGATTTTCATACGATTTAATCCATTCATCGAAAGGATTTGGTCCAATGGGATAAAATGAAGTTTGTCAAGTATACTTTCTACTCATAATTTTTCTTGGCCTATTAGTAGTTGTTTACCCGCTGATTAGAGGCTGTCAAGGGGTTAGTCACGTAATATTCGCAAAGCTAGCCATAGATACAGAGCATTCAGCAGCAGCAAAGACGCTTGAGCAGCAGCGATCATCGGCATGGCGCCGAGGAGGCGTGCAACGCCGCAAGACGGCCGGATGCGGCCCGGCTGCGCTGCGGATCTAGCGGCGGCGCGGCGCAGACTAGCAGGGCGGCGGCGGCGGCAGCGGCGGCGAAGGCTGTGTAGGAAGCTCGAGCGGTGCGGGCGAGCATGGCCAGCGGATGGGAGAGGCTGGCAGGTGCGGGTGACAGGCAGCGCGGCAGGGGAGCCCGCGGCGTGGTGGTGCGAGCGAACGAGGTCGGGGAAGGGGACGGCGGACGCTGCGGCCAGGGAGCAGCAGCAGCAGTGAGAAGGCAGAGCAGAGGCGGCTCAAACACGCGGTACGCTGGAGCTCTGGACGAATCGTGGACGGAGGCTACGCAAACGAATCGAGGAGGAAAGAATGGGATTCGGGAAGGAGCTCACAGCGAGCTCGTGGTGTGGTCGAGGAAGCCGCAGGGAGTCGAGGTGGACTGGAGGAGCGACGCGCGACGATTTAACGGGTCGGGTCCCGCGGACAAAGGCGGCTCGATCCAGTCGATGTAGGTGCTCCGAGCTCGAGCAACGCCCCAGAGTCGAAGAGGACGATGGCGGCGGTCCTCCCGGGCGCCTTGGCTGGCAGCTGGGAGGTCGGTGGCCACGGCGATGAGGGCAACGCGCGGCGAGGCATCGGGGGCTTTGGGTTCGAGCGGAGGAGCGAATGGAAGGGAAGAAGGAGATAGGGTTCGATCCAGGGGGCCTGGGTCGTTCTTATCCGCCACTGGAGACGACGGAAGGCGCGGATGGCCGCCCGTGGCTAATCTGTCCATGGACGACGATGGTCATCCACCGCTCCGTGAACAGAGAACGAAGAAGACAGAGGGGAGGACTTGGGCTAGGCGGTTCGATGGGCTAAGCTAGCAACTGTTCATACTGGCTAAAGTGCATAGTAGTTCGGTTCTTCTGCATTTACTAATTTCTGTTTTATATTTTCCCTATGGTTTTTTTTTTTTGCTATCAAAACAACTTTTTCAAATGTGCCACTTAGCACATAATCACTAGGCAATATTTTAAAGCAACTCAGAAAGTTACAATTTATTTTGAAAAGGTTGATATCTATTTAAATTGAAACGGTAAATTTAATTGTTGCTAACTCAGTTTTAAATAGATAGGGGCATTTTATTAATTCAAAAGATGTTGGGTAATTCATGACAAATAGTTAAGGATTTATTTCAAACCAGCCTACATTTTTGTTTTATTATTTGAAAATTTAATAAATTGACTTGCATTTGATTTTGAATTCGAGTTTGTTTGGATCAAGGTGAGGCTTAGAAAATTAATCTTGATGACATGGCACAATTAAGGTGTGGTTACTGTAGCTTAATTACCCGGGCGTCACAATTCTCCTCCACTACAAGAAATCTCGTCCCGAGATTTAAGAGGGGGGTAAGGGGAAAGTTCTGGTTACGATATTCTAACGGATCTTCTCGAAGAAGTTAGTTCCTTTCGTTGATGTCTTCAATTCTTTATTCCGATGCATCATGATAAACTTGTCACCATTTCTTCGTGAACTCCATCGTACTTACGAGTAGGTAAGAGGTAGCTCTACAATGAAAGGATGTTATAAGGGAAAATCATCTGGGGGTATCCCAAGAATGAACTTATGAGTATCTCTCGAGTTGAACAAATGACACACATCGAGAGCAAAGTAAGACAGTGCGATAAGGAGTTTCAAGTGGATAGGCAATCGTTCATTGCCTGAAGCAGGGTGCGAAAGGGTTCAGAGCAACAGAAATAAGTATTGCGTCCGATACCAGAATAGATCAACAGGCAAGTGGCCCGTGAATTACATACAAAGTCAAGCGTGAGGAATAACTTCGGCAACAAGGGTGTACAGGAGAGTCAGGTTCGATCCTCGTGAAACTCAGGTTATGGGCCCACCATGTGGTTAAAAGTAGAAGGTTGGGGACATCTTGCACGATCATGTAAGCAAGGCATGTCGAGGAGAGTCTCGAGGGTCATGTCGGCAACAACATAGGTACTAAGGGCGAGGGACGAAGAGAACCATTTTCCCGCTCGTTGAACGAGGCGGACCAATAGGAAAGGTTCTCGCCCATCGGTGGTTACCGGAATGTCATCAACAATAGTAATAGGGTCTTACTTACGAGTGGTACAACGAGGTGCTTACCTAAGCGTGGGATTATCACTGCTAGATTATATATATCCCAAGAAGGGTCAAATAGACCCATGGAAAGGAAAATGTGATCATTAGGTTAAACAGAACAATGGAAAGGAAAAATGTGTTTAAACACATATTTCAGGGGTATATCCTTCCCAAGGATAAGCAGAGCATGATATCCACGATAGTATATAACTTAGAAAATCCTCTAGGTGAGGGGAGAGAATTTCATGACGTTACCCATACAACGGTGTTAGGATAATTGAGCAAGAAACATTTAGCATTGGGCTTCAATGTTCTTGTTGAAAATCGAGTACCACGTACATGCTTCGAGATAGCATTGACATGGTCTTGGTGAAGATCAGACTTTGAATCACGAAGGATCCATCAGAATAACTTGTAGTAACAGATTACAATTCCTCATGGATGAATGGATAACCTCGCTGAAAAGGAATCTATAATGATAGGTCCTCCACCGGGGTGGTGCTAGGCATGACATCATACTACCGGGTCATCAAAGGATCATCACCATAACTCTTGGAAAGTTGTCCCAACCATCATATCTGACCGAGATTCAGATCCGATTGGTGTCATGATACCTCGGACTCAGGATGTCCGAGAAGAAAAGGTGCAACACAAATAGACGAAGTGGCCTTTCAAGATTCTCAGGAAACGAACTACGGGAGCGGGTTATTGAAGCAATAGTTCATCCTTAAACCAAAGAGGGGATGAGAAGGTGGCTGATGGGCTCAGCGACAATTCATTGAGAATTCCAAACGGATGGATTTCCACGATAATGTGAACAAGAAGTTGACATTTGTCACCAAATGGTATAATGATGTATGCTCGAGGAAAACATACACATTTAAACATTGGTTGAAAGGTGCACCAAGTATGGGCTGGGTTGTAACGCACCAACGCCGAATGGTGATTCAATAATCGATAGTCTAAGAATTTCACTTCAAAGCAAGAGGCTTGCTAGAAGTTTTGAATTCACACGACATAGCTCAATTGTCGGTATTCCGGTTGAAAACAATACGGGGGCCAAGGAATGAACGAAGATGGCAAGAAGTATTATGATATCAAGAATTCTTAAGAGGTGGTGAAATTCTCACCACACCCTTGACAAAAGGAGATGGTAATACTCCAAGGTAAGGACGAACAAATGCTGGATAGAAAGCATCTTAAGGTATAACACAAAACACAAACAAGTTTGTGTTGAACGGAAGGCAATAAAGTGGTCGATGACAGCAGAAATCATCGAGGGCAAGGATGGTATTTCTCATCATGAATCCGGTTGATATCCTGGAAGAGCTCATAAGGTTGATGACGATCACGACACATTTTTCGAGAGATTTCATGAAGATGTAATCAATTGGCATTTACATCAAGTCAAAGGAAAGATGAAGCAAAAGGTTATTGAAACCATGGAGTGCGACACAAACTCGAAATCAAGTTTGTTGGTCAAGGAGAAATGGTAAGACGAGGAAGATCGACGTAAGCTCAGCTCATCGTCGAAACTGGTGCTCCCGGAATAAGGACCAGGTAGCACAGTTAAAATCTGCACGCCAAGGATATAGCCAAACAGCCTAGGAATGGCGTGATCGGTTACAAACTCGTACTTAAAGAAGATTGTCAAGTGTCGTTGAACCGTAATGTAGACTCGGTTCAGTTATCGGTGTCTTTGAGTGTTTAATAACTCCGAGCCCTAATCGGTGAGTATGTAGTACTTGATGAAGAACTCATAAGAACTTATGCAGTTCCATGATAATCTCGAGATACCAGGGGGGTAATACTCGACACAAGATCAAAGTAAAGGTTGGACTGGTGTATTGATCCATAGGAGACAATTGTTTTAATTTGTCCGAGAAATGAGATCAAAGAAGAACAATCATGGTCGGAACCACGGTTGCAAGGGATCAATTTACAGATACCATATGTTAGTTATCAAGGAAATAGTTATTGTTACAAGAAGCTTTCATGATAGGATATATATCGCGTCCATGGGCATGAACACAAGGTTCAAGGTCGACTCCCACTTCTCCAATGCATACCCTTTCATTCACTTCTCGCTTTCGATGAAGTTATAACGTTGAAATTTTATCTGGCAAAATACCAGAAGAGTACGACTCGTGAAAACTTTCGAGTACACACATATTAAAGAAGGCATAGGTTCAACCCATCGGGGCATCTTAGAATCATATACCAGAATCTTTAGAAGTAATTAACTCAAGCTCGAAGGCAGAGCATGGTTGAGAAAGCATACGATACAATTTATCAAAGGCATTATGTATCCGAGAAAAGGCTCACAAGTTTAGTGAATATGAAGGGCGTTGTCGATAAAATCCAACAAAGGATCCGTGGTCCACAAGGAATCGACGTGAGCATCGGTACTCAACTAGAGGAAGCAGATTATAGAAACAACTCGACTAACTCAATTGTCAAATGCAAAGGAATTATGATTTAAATCAAGGGATCAAGCAATGCTCGATTAGGGGTGGATAAGTTGAATAGCCTTAGGGTACAATCAAAGACAATTGGATTGGTCGAGAACCAAATTTCAGAAAAGAATGGCAGCTCAGCCGAAAAGTAATTTATAAGGATCAATGATGATTATGCAGTATTCGCAAAACATATTGAGTCAACAAACTCAAAATGATAATGACAAGGAATGTCAATAAGACTACGAGACTTATGGGATTAACCATAATGCAAGCAAGCAAGAATTTCAAGAGCCAAAGGCTCCAGAGGATTTTCGAAGATCGATTAGTATTTTGAAGACTTTTGTGAAACACATGAACAATCGAATGAGCGGATACTCGACAAGTGCGAGAATTTATTTGAAGGGGTATTCATGTGGCAAAGAACTGCTAGGCAGAGGCACAAAGTATCCTCGGAACAATAGAGAAAACTTCGGGTATCTTGTAATAACAAGATCAATGGGGATGATCGCATTTAATGGCAAGTGTAAGTAGTTTTCCATACGGATTTATCGGTGGTCAGGAATAGCAAAAGTGATGGGCACAAGGTCTCGAGAGAACATCAGAGAGTATCTTCGGAATCTTCTGATTAGCAGAAGATCATCTGAAGTGAGGGGCTCTCCGGGAGAAAGTACTTGCGAGAACCTAAAGTTAGTTTTGTTTTTAGCAAAATCGTTTAACCCGAATAGAAGAGAGTTCAGAATCCCAGAGTAAAGATCGAGGAGTAAAAGATCCTAATACCACCCAATGGCGACGTGGGCCCATAAGGCACACAGCCAAGTTAGTAAAAGTTTTTGCAATGTCTAGACTCGACTTCGGCAAAGGAGTGGGGAAGGGGGATTCCTACAGGCAGTCGGCTCTGATACCAACTTGTGACGCCCCCGATTTAATCGTACACTAATCATGCACGCGAATGTGTACGATCAAGATTAGAGACTCACGGGAAGATATCACAACACAACTCTACAAGTAAAATAAGTCATACAAGCATCATAATACAAGCCAGGGGCCTCGAGGGCTCGAATACAAGTGCTCGATCATAGACGAAGTCAGCGGAAGCAACAATATCTCGAGTACGTACATAAGTTAAACAAGTTTGCCTTAAGAAGGCTAGCACAAACCGGGATACAGATCGAAGAGGCGCAGCCTCCCGCCGGGATCCTCCTAGTTACTCCCGGTCGCCGCCGCGGGCTGCACGTAGTAGTAGGCACCTCTGCAGTAGTAGTCGCCATAGGCGGTGGCGTCTCGCCCTGGGCTCCATCGTCTGTTGCAGCAATCGAGTAGAGGAAGGGGAAAAGGGGAACAAGGCAACCGTGAGTACTCATCCAAAGTACTGCAAGGAAGGAACTACACTACATATGCATGGATATATGTGTAATGGGCCATATCGGTGGACTGAACTGCAGAATGCCGTAATAAGAGGGGATAGTTAGTCTTAACGAAGACTACGCTCGACACCTGTCTTGCAACAGAAGGAGGAGGGCAATCAAGTCCTCCAAGTAACATCATATAGCATAATCCTACCCGCGATCCCTCCTCATATCCCCGAGAGAGAGCGACCACCGGTTGTATCCGCACTTGTAAGGGTGTGTTTTATCAAGTATCCGGTTCTAGTTGTCATAAGCTCAAGGTACAACTCCAAGTCGCCCTGTTATCAAGATCACGGCTATCCGAATAGATTAACTTCCTGCAGGGTGCACCACATAACCCAACACGCTTGATCCCATTTGGCCGGACACACTTTCTCGGGTCATGCCCGCCGCGGAAGATCAACACGCCGCAGCCCCACCTAGGCTCAACAGAGAGGTCAAGACGCCGGTCTAAACCTAAGCGCACAGGGTCCGGGCCCATCGCCTTAGCACACCAAGACGCTATGCGACGCGGTCGGAAGCGCACCTAGCCTACTGGCGTTCGGTCCAATCCGGGCGCGCGCCACTCGATCGGCCGACGCCACGGCGTTTCGCTGATATCACGACGCGGGATACCCATAACTACTCCCGCCAGAGATGGTTAGTGCGATAGACCAAATGGCCGCACTCGGATCAAATACCAAGATCTCGTTAAGCGTGTTAAGTATCCGCGAATGCCGACCAGGCTAGGCCCACCTCTCTCCTAGGTGGTCTCAACCTGCCCCTGCCTCCGCCACAGAGTAACAATCGGGGCCGCCGGGAACCTGTGCCCACCTCTACCGGGATGGAGCCACCGCCCTTTCAGCCCCCATCTCCTAACAGTATCACTGTAATGTAATAGTGTAAAGTATATAGTATATGCCCGTGATCACCTCCCAAGTGATCACAGCCCAAGAGTATAGCATGGCAGACGGACAAGAGTGTAGGGTCACGATGGAACACTAGCATCCTATACTAAGCAGAGGATAGCGGTAAAGGTAACAATAAAGAGTAGCAAGGACAGGCTATGCAGCAAAGATAGGATTAATCAAAGCAGTAACATGCTACACTACTTTAATGCAAGCAGTATAGAGAAGAGTAGGCGATATCTCGTGATCAAAGGGGGGGCTTTCCTGGTTGCTCTGGCAAGAAGGAGGGGTCGTCAACTCCGTAGTCGAATCGGGGGTCGCGGCAGTCTCGGGTCTACCGGAAAGAAGTAACGGAGGGGGAACACAATAAATAACAAAGCAATCAAAGCATCACAAAGCATAACATGGCAATACGCGGTGCTAGGTGTGCCCTAACGCAGCAGTAGGTGGTACCAGCGAAAGGGGGAAACATTCAGGAAAGTATCCCCGGTGTTTCGCGTTTTCGGACAGATGAACCGGAGGTGAAATGTTGCAGGTTCGCTATGCTAGGGATGTGTGGCGAACGAACGGACTGCGTATCCGGATTCGTCTCGTCGATCTGAGTAACTTTCATGTTCAAAGTATTTTCATCCGAGTTACGGTTAATTTTATATGAATTTTCAAAGTTAAATGATTTCTAGAATTTATTTAACTTGAATTATAAATGGTGAAATACTTTGCCACCTAGCACTATTCTAGCCACAATGTATGACAGCGGGGCCAAGTAATGGGCTGAACCACCAACATTTCACCGGTCAACACATGAATAGTAGAAGTGGATCCCACATGTCATAGGCTATACCTAAATAAATAAATAAATACTAACCTAATTAATGGGGTCCACATGTCATCTACTAGTAGCTAACCTAAATACTAATTAACCCTAAACTAATTGAACATGGGGCCGGCCTCGTAAAACACAGTAACACACACGCACACACACAACTAGGGGTTAGTTATGTTCTTTGTAAATGTAAGATAGCCTTTGTGATTTTCATACGATTTAATCCATTCATCGAAAGGATTTGGTCCAATGGGATAAAATGAAGTTTGTCAAGTATACTTTCTACTCATAATTTTCTTGGCCTATTAGTAGTTGTTTACCCGCTGATTAGAGGCTGTCAAGGGGTTAGTCAACGTAATATTCGCAAAGCTAGCCATAGATACAAGAGCATTCAGCAGCAGCAGACGCTCAGAGCAGCAGCGATCATCGGCATGGCGCCGAGGCGGCCAGCAACGCCACGCGACGGCCGGATGCGGCCGGGCTGCGTTGCGGATCTAGCGGCATGCGTGCGCAGGACTAGCAGGGCGGCGGCAGCGCCGGCAGCTCCGGGCGAGCGCAGTGTAGGAAGCTCGAGCGGCAAGGGCGAGCATGGCCAGCGGATGGGAGAGGCTGGCAGGTGCGGGTGACAGGCAGCAGGGCAGGGGAGCCCGGGTGGCGGTGCGAGCGAACGAGGTCGGGGAAGGGACGGCGACGCGCTGCCAGGGAGCAGCAAAGGCAGAAGGAGAAGGCAGAGCAGAGGCGGCTCAAACACGCGTGTACGCTGGAGCTCTGGACGAATTCGTGGACGGAGGCTACGCAAACGAATCGAGGCGGAAAGAATGGGGATTCGGGAAGGAGCTCACAGCGAGCTCGTGGTGTGGTCGAGGAAGCCGCAGGGAGTCGAGGTGGACCGGCGAGGACGCGCGGCGATTTAACGGGTCGGGTCCCAGCGGACAAAGGCAGATCGATCCAGTCGATGTAGGTGCTCCGAGCTCGAACGCGTCCCCGTAGTCGAAGAGGACGATGGTGGCGGTCCTCCTGGGCGCCTTGGCTGGCCGCGGGGAGGTCGGTGGCCACGGCGATGATGGCAACGCGGCGGCGAGGCATCGGGGGGCTTTGGGTTCGAGCGGAGGAGCGAATGGAAGGGGAAGAAGGAGATAGGGTTCGATCCAGGGGGCCCGGGGTTGTTCTTATCCGCCGCTGGGAGACGACGGGGAGGCGCGGGATGGCCGCCCCGTGGCTAATCTGTCCATGGACGACGCATGGTCATCCACCCCGCTCGGTGAACAGAGAACGAAGAAGACAGAGGGGAGGACTTGGGCTAGGCCGGTTCAGTGGGCTAAGCTAGCAACTGTTCATACTGGGCTAAAGTGCATAGTAGTTCGGTTCTTTCTGCATTTACTAATTTCTGTTTTATATTTTCCCTATGGTTTTCTTTTTTTTTTGCTATCAAAACAACTTTTTCAAATGTGCCACTTAGCACATAATCACTAGGCAATGTTTTAAAGCAACTCAGAAAGTTACAATTTATTTTGAAAAGGTTGGATATCTATTTAAATTGAAACGGTAAATTTAATTGTTGCTAACTCAGTTTTAAATAGATAGGGGCATTTTATTAATTCAAAAGATGTTGGGTAATTCATGACAAATAGTTAAGGATTTATTTCAAACCAGCCTACATTTTTGTTTTATTATTTGAAAATTTAATAAATTGACTTGCATTTGATTTTGAATTCGAGTTTGTTTGGAGCAAGGTGAGGCTTAGAAAATTAATCTTGATGACATGGCACAATTAAGGTGTGGTTACTGTAGCTTAATTACCCGGGCATCACATTACTACAGATCTTTTGCAAACTATGTTTGCCTCTGTCAACCCATGACCCTGATTATCCAGTGGTGCAGTGCAGTATGCGGATGATACATTGCTCTTTGTGGCTGCTGATAGCTCTCAGTTGGAGGTTCTTAAAACAGTGTTGAATTCCTTCTCTTTGGCAACTGGCCTGAAAATTAATTACCACAAATCTTCAATGTATCCTAGTAATGTTGAGGCTACTGTTGCTTCAGGTCTAGCTGCTCAATTTGGCTGTCAGTTAGGCTTAATGCCCTTTACATATTTGGGGTTACCTGTGGGAACCACTCGACCTAAAATCATTGATCTCCTACCTTTGGTGGACTGCATGGAAAGACGACTTACAGCTAGCTCTTGGTTTCTGCCCCAAGGTAGTAGGCTGCAGCTGGTTAATTCGGTAATCTCTTCTCTGCTTTTATATTTTCTATGTAGCCTGCCAATACCACAGGGTATCTTGAAGCAGTTGGAAAGAATTCAGAGACAGTGCTTATGGAGGAAATATGGTCAGGAGAAGGGGCATTCTTTGGCTGCCTGGCCTCTGGTCTGCAGGCCCAAACTTAAGGGAGGTCTTGGAATTCTCAATCTGGGGCTACAGAATGAAGCTCTACTTCTCAAATACCTCAATAAATTTTACAACAAGGAGAATGTACCATGGGTTCACTTGGTATGGGACTCTTATTACTATCAAATAGTTCCTCATGACACTACAATCTGTGGTTCCTTTTGGTGGAGAGACATATGCAAACTAATGGACAAATTCAGGGTTGTTACTTTTGTCATAGTTAGTAGAGGGGACACGGTGCTTTTTTGGTCAGATCATTGGGAGATTGGTAATGCTTTCACCCCTATTCAGGACAGATTTCCAAGGCTGTCCGCCTTTTGCATGCAAAAGAATCTCTCAGTTATGGAAATGTTTCAGGCTGGAAATCTTCAACAGATGTTCTCTTTGCCTCTGTCTGAATTGGCTTTTTAAGAGCTAAATTAGCTATCATCTATGATGGCAGATGTCACTTTGGATAATGGATGCAATGACACCTGGGCTTGGAGACATGGGAAGAGGTCTGAATATTCGGCCAAGAAATTTTATGATTTTGTGCACCAACCAATTTCGGCCAATCCCATACTGAGTTGGGTCTAGAAGAGTTGTTGCACCATGACAATTAAAATGTTTGCTTGGCTAGATATGATTCAGCATAGACATTGGAAAATTAATGATGGGCCTGAGTGTGTTCTCTGCCTGACTGGAGCACTTGAAGATAGGAACCACCTCTTCTTCCAATGCAACTTCAGTATGCGCATATGGAATTATCTTCAAGTCACCTGGCTGGATAGCAATGACATGGTGGAAATTGCTTTACATCCTACGAAGGATTTCAATAAGCCATTCTTTTCAGAAGTGGTCTTCCTTGCATGGTGGAACATTTGAAAAGTTAGGAATGATAAGGCTTTTAGACACATCAGCCCTTCCTTCAGGCAGTGGAGGAATGGTTTCATACATGACATTACCCTCCTCTCCCACAGGATCAAGAGAAGATTCAAGGATGCTCTGCTGAAATGGATTGACTTCATACCTCCTTCATGAGACATCAGATGTCTTTTCTTTTACTTTTAGATATAGCCCCTCTTTCTCTTATTGCTTAGTTTAGTTTGCTTTGTATAGCTCTTTCTTTGTTTTCCTGTTCCTCTCCTTGAGGAACATTTTGTATTCTTTGCTGGTGAGTTTTAATAAAATGTTGTGGGGTGTAAGCCCTGCAGTCTTCAAGGTCAAAAAAATATAACTCTTTCTAGAGATGCCAGCAAGTGACTACATACGGAGCAAAATGAGTGAATCTACACTCTAAAATATGTCTACATACATCCGTATGTTGTATTCCATTTGAAATATCTAAAAAGACTTATATTTAGGAACGGATGGAGTATATGGCATTTTTACTCCAGTCGTAACGTTTTCACTGTGAGGTGGGGCCGCAGTTGAGCAAACCAACCATCGGAAAATCCCCACCCCGCCCACCACGCGTCGGCAGAGATTAGAATTAGAATAGAGAAACGAGGGAGAAGAACTAGCTGTAGCACAGACGCTGTTTTCAAATGGGACTCGTGTTGATAGAATAGGAGTACTGAACACTCGTACTTCTTTTTTTAGGGAAAAAGTAGTCGTATGTCTAGTACCACTAGTTGGGTGCGTGCGACCTACACCTATTATCACTTTAGGTCTCCTTTTCGAACCGCAGCTACGCTTCCCAGTACATATTTTTTCATGCATTTATCCTCCTATATGTACTCCTAGGCTATTTCCACGTGCTCCCTTTCGCCGACATGTGGGACATAAAGCATCTAGGTCGTAGTGCATGTACGACTCGAAGCATATGCCGGGGAACTTTACATTTCAGACCTCACGAATTACAGGCAAACCCCCTGTAGAAGAATAAATAAATAAATGAATTACTACATGAAACCGGATTATTTTCGTAGAAACCGGAGCACGTTCATTAAATTTTGGACATGACACGTTCATAAAAAACGACCGGATATAAACCAGTCTAAGGGCCTCTTTGATTCGCAGGATACAGAAAACACAGGAATGGGGAAGTACGATGGCGATGAACTGAGACGAGGAGAACTCTAACTCAGTTAGAGGTTAGAGTTAGATTCTAACCCTGAACTAACTCTAACCAAAGAGGTGTATGGATGGAAGGGTTAGATTGACAAAAAATGATCTTTCTCAATCATTTGACTACTTTGGACCCTATTTCCTGCCAGATTTGGTTGTACCGCCCCGGATTCGATGCGCCAGGTGTCTGCCAGTTATTCGCCGTCTTTGCCATGTCATGTGCTTGCGTGTGCACTTTGCCATGTCATCATCTGCATTTCATATCATGTTGTCATGTGCATCGCATTTGCATACATGTTCGTCTCATGCATCCGAGCTTTTTCCCGTTGTCCGCTTTTGCAAACCGCACTCCTATGTCTCCCGGCGCCCCTTTTACCTCTTTTCGTGTGCGGGTGTTAAACCTTCTCGGAATGGCCCTAGGTTTGCCAAGCGTCCTTGGTATAGCACCGGTAGACCGCCTGTCAAGTTTCGGGTCATTTGGAGGTCGTTTGATACTCCAACAGTTAACCGGTAAATCAGAACCCTCTTTTCTTTGCAGCCCAACACCCTTCCAAAGTGGCCCAAACCCACCAAACTCCCTCCATGCTCTCGGTCGCTCGATCACGATCAAGTGGCCAAAAACCGCACCTCATTTGGAGTCTCCTAGCTCCCTCTACCTATAAATATGTGTCCCTCCCGGATTTTTCGCAGCCCAACCCTAACCTCCTCCTCCTCCTCCGTCCGGACATGTCCGCCCTCGCCGGACGTGTCCACCGCCGCCGCCACGCCGCTCAAGAATCGGAGGACGCCACGCCAGCGCCGCCGCCTCCTCCTCCACTCACGCGCCGCCACCTCAGCCCCTCACCTTCTCTCTCCTTCCTCCATCATGCCCTTGGGACCGGATCGGGCCCATGAGCCAGGCGAGCGCCGCCGCCGTCCGCCTGTTCGGCCCATTCGCGCCGCCGCCGCCCGGCCGCCGCCCATCGCTGGCGAAGCCGCCGCCCCGCCCGCCGCCGGAGCTCACCGTCGCCGCCGCCATGGGTTCGCTGGGCCGCCGCTGCCGCCGTGCCGCCGCTCGACCTGTCCTCCGCTTCGCTCGCCGAGCAGGTCGGAGGAGCCCGCCCCGCCTTCCCGCCGCTTTGCCGAGCGCCGGCGCCGCGCCCGCCGCTCCGCCGCTGCCGCCGCCTCTCCCGGCCGGTGCGCCGCCCCCGCGCCTCCTCTCCGGTGTCGCGCCGCCCCTCGGAGACCGCGCCCGGATCCGGCGAGATCCGGCCGGATCTGCCCCTCCGGCCGTCGTCCCCTCCTTCTCCGGCGAGATGCCGGCGAACCTCGGAAACCGTGCAGCCCCGAGGTTGACTCCCCCCCTCTGAAAATCCACCAAGTCCCGAGCGTTTTCATCATTTTCATGCATTTTCATCATGCCATAACTCTGCATCCATAGCTCCATTTCGTGCGTGTAATATGTCGAATTGTTCGCCTCGATGAGTAGATCATTTCATCTCATTGCATCATTTTAATTTTAGCTCATCTTGATGCCCGAAATGCTGTTGGAAGAGGGCTATGTGATGTTAGTTTCTGATTCTTATCAGAACATGCACTTTTGTCATTTTTGCCATGATTGATGTGTGCACCCTATGAACTTGAGTCCTACATGTGTTTTGTAATATGCCATGCCATCTTCACAGGGGTGTATGACATGTATTTTTGTGATCTCTGTGGTGACTAGCACAAGCATGCAAACTAGGCTTCATGATGTTGCTGATTTCAGCCCCTGTTTTGCTGATATTTTTATGCCATGTTAACTTGATGCTACAGAGAGATCCATGCATATTTTGAGATACTTCAGTAAGGATGTTTTGTTCTACATGTCTTGCTCTGTCCATCCATGCCCTTGTTTGCAATTATGGAGTGCCATAGCTTGAGTCAATCGAGCTCTACTTTTGCTATAAAATGTTTCATGGCAGATTGTTTACATGTTATTCAATTTTGCCAAGGTTGTTGTAGTTGATCCGTGTATGCTATGATGTTGTTCTTGCCATGTATAGCTTCTATGCCATTTCTTATTACTGTGGGTTGCCTTGCCATGCCATGTATTGCTCTGTGGTGAGTGGTTCAAGCTCACCAACATGCCTATTTGTTGTTGTTCCTGCCATGTATGAATCTGTAATATAACTTGCCATGTTTACATGGGTGCCATCATATCTTCTGATCCTTTTTGGCTCATGGTCAGTAAGGGACTTTTGTTCTATGCAATTAGTAGATTCATGCCATGCCTTTGTTTGCATTGATAAGTTCATGTAGCATGTTGTTTCATAGCTCTAAAAATTGCAACCTGATGTTATTTCTGCCAATGCCTGAAACTGTTATTATTTGCAATCTTGCCATGTGTTTTGGAGCATGTTCTAGTGATTTATGGAGATAGTTCAGTGTTCATGTTTTGTAATGCTTTACCTGTACATCATGCCCATGTCTTTTGTTTTCATGTTGAGATGTTGTAGCTTGTTGTTTTGATGCTTGCAATATGCCTAGTTGCTGTTTTGGACAGCTTGTCCTTTAAACTTGTATAGGGTGTATGTGTTGAACCGTTGCTCCGTTTTGAGTGTGCTCTATATGAAACTTGCTTGATTTTGCATGTAGCTTCATATTGTCATGTTGCATCCATGTTTTGATGTGTTTGCTTGATGTTTGTATGCATTTCGCATCAATGGCATGCTTACCTTGCTTTGCTCATATCTTCTAGACCGTAGCTCCGAATCTAATGAACTTTATATGTAACTTGACTAGAATTTCGTGTAGATCATCGTGGTGCATCTTTACTTGCTGTTTAACAACTTGAACATAAGGTTTATTCAGATCTGGACCAATTTCGAAATTTGCATATGAGGACTTACCGGAATTGTTATATGTTGTTCCCGGCCTCATTTAAACTTGCCTTGATGTGTTGTTCTTGTTTGCATCATCCCTTGCCATGAGTAGATTCATGTAGCCGTGTCATGCATCATGCTTGTTTGTGTATCATGCCTTGTTCATGTGTGGTGTGTTTACCATGTGGTGTGCTTCTTCTTGTTAGTTCCTGTTTCGTTGCGATCGTGAGGATTCATTCGTCTACGCTGGGTTCGTCTTCGTGGCTTCATCTTCTTCATGGACTCGTTCTTCTTCCTTGCAGGATTTCAGGCAAGATGACCGCTACCCTGGATCTCACTACTATCATTGCTATGCTAGTTGTCTCGTTCTATCGCTATGCTGCGCTACCTATCACTTGTTCCTCAAGCCTCCCAAATTGCCATGTCAGCCTCTAACCTTTTTGCACCCTTCCTCGAAAACCGTTGTTTGGCTATGTTACCGCTTTGCTCAGCCCCTCTTATAGCGTTGTTAGTTGTAGGTGAAGATGAAGTTTGTTCCTTGTTGAACATGGAGATGCTTCCTTGTTGGAACATGTTTACTTGTTGGGATATCACAATATATCTTATTTAATTAATGCATCTATATACTTGGTAAAGGGTGGAAGGCTCGGCCTTATGCCTGGTGTTTTGTTCCACTCTTGCCACCCTAGTTTCCGTCATATCGGTATTATGTTCCCGAATTTTGCGTCCCTAACGCGGTCGGGTGATTTATGGGACCCCCTTGACAGTTCGCTTTGAATAAGACTCCTCCAGCAAGGCCCAACATTGGCTTTACCATTTGCCTCACCTAGCCCTTTTTCCCTTGGGTTTCCGGAGCCCAAGGTTCATCTTTATTTTAGCCACCCCCCCTCCCCCGGGCCAGTGCTTGTCTAAGTGCTGGCCTGAACCGAGCTGCCTGCGGGGCCCCCTCGGAGCAACTTGAGGTCTGGTTTTACTCGTAGCTAGTCTCATCCGGTGTTGCCCTGAGAACGAGATATGTGCAGCTCCTATCGGGATTGTCGGCGATCGGGCGGCTTTGCTGGTCTTGTTTTATTGTTGTCGAAATGTCTTGTAGCCGGATTCCAAGACTGATCGGGTCTTCACGGGAGAAGGAATATCCTTCGTTGATCGCGAGAACTTATCATGGGCTTGTTGGGACACCCTGCAGGGTATAAACTTTCGAGAGCCGTGCCTCATGTTATGTGGCAGATGGGAATTTGTTAATATCCGTTGTAGTAAACTTGAAGCAAACTCTCCTAAAATACACCAACCGTGTGCGTAACCATGAGTGTCTCTTTTCGGGGTTGATCGAGAGGAGAACACGGTTTCTGGGTTATGTTTGACGTAAGTAGGAGTTCAGGATCACTTCTTGATCATTTCTAGTTGACGACCGTTCCTTTGTCTTCTCTTCTCGCTCTCTTTTGCGTATGTTAGCCACCATATCATGCTTAGTCGCTGCTGCAACCTCACCACTTTACCCCTTCCTTTCCTATTAAGCTTTGCTAGTCTTGATACCCATGGTAATGGGATTGCTGAGTCCTCGTGTGTCGTGGAATTGTCACGGCAGATGTCCTCGTGAAAGGACTTAGTCGCAGGGCCATCGTACGGGTTAACTCAGAGGGGTTAAAGCGGACACAAAGACACGGGAGTTATACTAGTTCGGCCACTTCGATGAAGGTAAAGCCTACGTCTAGTTGTGATGGGATTGATGTGATTTCGGCGACTAGGAAGCAATAGCTTCGCCTAAGCCTCGAATTGTCTGTCCCTAAACCGCCGCCGGTCGCCCCTTATATACACGGGTTGACGCCCGGGGTCTCTGAGTCCCGGTCCGCTCATACAAGTGTCCGCTCGGTCTCTTCTCTCTTATCTTACAAAGACAAGTTACATGACTAAGGCGGTTTACATTTATGGACCCTAATCCGCCTGGGCTCGGGCCTCGTGCCTTCGTGGGCCCTAATTATAGACGAGGGTAAACCGGCCCCTTCAGGGCGGTTTATATTCAGTAGTTATATCCCCAACATTAGGCCCCAGATTGACTTGAACCGGTTCATGTTAATCTTCAACATCTTTAGGAAACTCTGAATCTCCCTTCATATTTCGTAAACCACCATCTTCTTAAACCGCCGTGACGTCATCCTCCGATCGCAGCAACGGGGCGCCTTGACGTCATCCTTAATAAAGAAATCCAAACTGTAAGATTCCCTTCATTTAATACTATCCCGGAAATCGAGGCGACCGCTACGCCGTCCGCCGCTTTTGACTCCTCGATTCTCGCGCTTGTTAATTGCCCCGTTCCCTTATAAATAGACCGGCAGGCCCTTTCTCTTCTTCTTCCGCACTTCTTCTTCCTCGCGACGCTCCAGCTCTGAAGCTCCACCGTCGCCTCCGACCTTCGAACGCCGCGTCAGTGCCAGGCCGCTGCATCCACCTGATCGTTCCAGAGGCTCTCGGCGCTCCTCCACTATTCTGCGCATCAGGTAAGGCCCCTCTTCAAGCCCTAGATCCACATCTGAAGGTCCCTGTTCATCTCGCAGTTCATAGGTGTTCATCTTAGTTTCCTCATACCTGCCCTGCCATGGCTGTATGATTCAACCGTAGTATACATCCTATGCGGCGACTGCTCCGCCATCAGGTTAATTCTTTGTGCATCTTTCATTTTGTTCAGATCCTCTTGTTTAGAACGCACGAACCTTCCTGCCCTTTATAAGGCTTGCATAGGTCGCAGAAATTTTCTTCATGAATCTTGGTAGATATAAATTACCTCCATTCGCATGTGAAATCTGTTTCGTCCACACCTAGTAGATTTTCCAGTTCTGTCTCTTTTGGCGGTTTGACTTTTGATAGCTAATCCGTACTCCATTAGTCCTCGCTAAACCGAATTGGAAGCGGCTGTCAATCGCCGTTTAACATTGTATAATGTGTACGAATCGTTAATGGTGAATCGTTTTTCCTTTCCTTTCGCAGTTTAGTCTTCCGAATGGCCAAACAATTCTCAGCTTGCAATTGGGTCTGGTCTATATCACCGAGACGCAACTCAACGGATGCGCCACCACCGGGCGCTTTAGCTTCTAAAATGTCCTCCATGGCGGGTTCCGGATGCGAATGCCCTCCCGATCCGCAAGAAGGAGAAGTAATT
Organism: Aegilops longissima; assembly: GCA_021605205.1. Classification (NCBI taxonomy): domain Eukaryota; kingdom Viridiplantae; phylum Streptophyta; class Magnoliopsida; order Poales; family Poaceae; genus Aegilops; species Aegilops longissima. The sequence continues at coordinate 670,203,098 of CM038682.1, read as the reverse complement.
GTGTTTGTGCAGCACTTAGACCGGGATTCTGCCCGCCGGATCAAAATCCTTCCGGATGTCCTTGCAAGCTTTCAACTCCATCCACAGGATATTGGTCGAACTCGTGTCAAATATATGCAATTTCCAAGTTTTTACGTGAAGTCTATCTTCAAGAAGAACCATCTGTGGAGCTGTTCCGGATTTCTTTCACTTGAACCGCCAGATAGAATTTTCGGATGGTCCTAACACGGAGCTGGGCAGCGTTTCAATCCGTAAAAGGAAGGAAGTAGATTTTCCTCACGCCAAACACCATAGCCATCCGAAAGATTGGAACCAAACCTGGTTCTACCGCCGAATACTGCTCGACAACGAGAATCCTTTGCGGGTTACCTTCCTCACCGCTTAGCAACCATCATCCGTTGTTTTACGCTTGACCGCCATGAACGGAAGAATTTTGCGCTCAAATCATCAAACTCCGGCTCTAATGGCCAATGGACTAGCGGTGTGGACCTTGTGCGATCTTTGGGTTTCTTGGGGCATCTTGCCATTAAGCCGCCGTCCGAATTGATGCACGAATACACCGGCAGCCTCCAAGACCCTCAAAGATGTCACGAGCTACCAATAACGAGCTTGAAGTCACAGAGGCAGTAAAGAGGCTGCTTGATGAACCGATCATCGCTCGCAGCCAAACGGGTTGGCTCCATTACGTGTTGCCAACAAACCGCTCATGTAAGGCTCGCTCACCGCTTTTCGACATTTAATGCTTTGTTGATATATATTAATCCTTGTTACCTCTCGGGCTAACAGCTCTTCCGAAGCGGACCAAACTGCCCGGCTCGCGTGTAAAGTCCAAGACCACCAAAAAGGCTGGCAAGAGGAAAACCGCCGAGTCTTCTGATCCGCCGGAAGACGAAGATTCAGAAGCTGAGGTAAAGCTTGATATCCTCACGAGGGAGTCGCGTAAACCGGCTCTCCTCTTTGTGTTTCTTCTTGCTTGTAGCTTGTTCCTTTTTATTCTTCCTTTTACTGACAATTTTAACTCCCAGGATGATGCTGAAGCCAGTCATGCCGACCATGTTGAGGTAATCTTTCTTTCTTCCGAATCCGACCTCGTGCCGGTTAAGAGAATTCGCCGCACAGTCCGGAAAGTGAAAAAATCTCATTCCTATGCTCATTTGAATCCAAACCTTTCCTTGAAGACACAGCAGGCTGAAGAGCGCCGTACGACCCGGCATAGTGGTCAACAGATTACCTCATCCGGTTTACCAGATACACCAACCCGGAAGCGTCGTCCAGAGGTGATTTCTTCTCATGAAAAGCGCTATCCTTTAAAAGGTTTCTTCCGATGTCCTCTCAATCCGTCTGACCCGAATTATCAGGCCTCTTCCAACTCCTCTGGCGGTTCATCAACCACGCAACTGCCTCCGCTTAAAGTTGCTGCAGGGTAAGCACCATACTTCTGTCCCACCAATTCGGTTTATACTTGCGTTGGTCGGTTTATCTTATTCTAATTCTGAACATTGCGGCACCAAGGCTCGCTTGAGTAAAAAAGCGAAAACCCTTGATCCTACTGCGGATGTTGATCCGGAAAAGACCCCAGAGCAGCATGGCGAAAATCCTGAAGTCGTTAAAGATAGCTCTGCCGGGTTGAACCAAGTTGACAACGCTGATCCGCCAGAACTTGAGCCGGACGCCCAAGTGGAAACCTCACATCCTGCTCCACCGAGTCCGGTCACAGAGCGGGTCGTAATCATTGAACCGTCGAGCCCAAAGAAGACCGCCAATCTGGCCAGCCTGACCAAAAATGATGACGTTATAGTGACGGGCACTGGCTACACCACCCCTAGCCAACCGGTCGCTTTAGCAAAACACAGCACCAAGGAAGATTCTACCACCATGAGTAAAGAGAAGGGGAAAACCGATCTGTCAGCTTATGACAACCTCTCTGCCCAAGAACTTCACTCCGGCTTTCTGAACCGACTCTACACAAGTCGTGACTTCGAAGCCGGTCTGGTAAATCGCATGAAGGACCACTATGAGGTAAGGAGTTATGCCTCTCTTGTACTTTTTGTTGTGTAGTAGCCCCCAAGGGTCGGTTCAACTTAGCATAGTTAAACCGGCACTTAACTTTGTATAGAACCCATACGCCTTAAACTACAGTGTTGTAGCCCCCAAGGGTCGGTTCAACTTAGCATAGTTAAACCGGGACTTAATTTCTGTATCCCCATAACAAACTGAGATCAACTAACCATTAGCCCCCAAGTGCCAAGTTGAATATTTGTATTGAGCTTGGGACTTTATAATGAAACAACTAACGTGCTCCCTTTGTTATCGTAATGAGATATACCAAGAAACCGCATAACTCAAGGACCTTCGTGCCAACTGAAACCCAACAAGCGAAACCACCAAGGCCAAGGATGAATTCAATACGCCTTGGCCACTATGGAACAGCTGAAGGAGTGGTATAAACCGAGCATGCCAACTGGGACATCGAGAAGACCGGTTTGAAAAACGGGCGGAAGATGTCAAGCGGCTCTTAAACCGTGTGAGAAGAGCTGACCGGACTAAAGCGCCAGATTCACGCCATGACCTCGCCATCTTTGGTAAAAAAATTTGCACCGATTACCCTGTTGTGATATTTCTCCGGTTTAACCGACCTGTCTCAAACCGGTGCAGGAAGCGACGCTCATCCGGGCTCGATGTGCGAAGAAGCTCAAGGCCGCTTACACGCTGATTGAGCAATCAGATACCGGCGCCAGCGAGTCATATGTGCCACATCGTGCGACAACACAGCTCCGCCCTGATCAAAGATACACCGGACCGCTCTCCATGATTCCGCACAGCTTGAAGAATTGAAACGATCCGCAGCCCGGCTGGCACTTCATCGGCTCTAACTCGCGCCAAAGGCGTGGATAGCGGACCTTGATCCGCCGACATAGCCAAGGGTTTCCAAGACTCAAGAGAACAGCGGTTTTGATAATGATGCCTCAAACGAATAACAAAGGAGATGCGTTCATTGGCGAAGTCAAGTGGCAGCGAGGTTAACTGGCGGTTCACCGCTCCTTCTATGATGCGAACAACAAGCGGGTGGAGTTTGTCATTCCGAAGTGCGAGCCTTGTTCCTCCAATCCGTAAGCACACTTATGCCCCGACGTTGATCCGCTGAGCTTATAAGTGAAGAGGCTGTCTTTCGTGCCTTAAACCAGATTGATTGGTCTACCAATGACTTCCGCCTTTGGGTGATGAAGAAGAAGAAGTTGAACCGACGCCAAACGCCTCTTCCTCACGCCAACCCGGCGAGGAGGCTTAATCCGTCAAGCCGGGTGATTCAGCAGAAGCATTTAGCCGTAACACCATGCGAAATACCGGGCCTTGAAAGGCTTTGTAATAGAATAGCCAGCACTTTGTTTTGAACATGCCTTTATGACCTCACCAGAACCTTTCTTGCGGTGGTGCTGATACTTTGGTTTGAAGAATTGAAACCTTCAATGCATTTCGCTTTGCAATCACAAATTTTAAACCGCCACGGCGGCTTGTGCCGCCAAACCGGCTTATGACGCCTATATATTTGTATAAGAAAATATTGATGTATATGATCAAAACTTTGTGATACAAAAATACCGCCATTGCCGGGCATGCAGTTGGCTTAGCCAATCTTGAGGCGGAGGTTGTATAAACCATTACCGTCAAAGGAGAAAACAACTCCTGTAAGTTTATAATGCGGTTTACCGTGTAAACCGTGTCGGGTCATAACAAGCCCCCTGTTACTCCATAATGGGATGTTAACAGAAAAAGCCAAACCGAAACAAACATCTCCGGATTAAAAAATGGACCGAATTCCGTTAATTGACAGCTTGAACCGGTTTAAAAAGGTTATCGGTTTAAAAGGCCAATAAAATCAAATAACAGTTATGAAAACAATATGGAGGCAAAGGCAATGATAAAACCGTTTGCAAGAAGAGGCTTTATCGAGCCGATCGATGGTGTTACCATGGTCGGACAGGACCAAGCTCCCCATAAGGTGTAGCTATGGTTCAAGTCAGCCAGCCCCCAACTCGAAACCGTGGCATTATGCCAATCAAGTGGCATGGCAATGGTTCGGGTTCACCAAGCCCCAAGTGACTCTATGACCTTAGGCCGACCAAGAGGCGGACTGGTTCAGATGTGACCATGTCCCCAAGTGATCTGGTGGCTTTTTACCATCAAAAGGTGTTGCATTGGTTCGGACACGACCAAGCCCCCAGATGACAAAACTTCTGAAAATCAAGATCAAGGGCTAAACCGGAGGCTGCTTTGCGACAACAACTCCATGTACCCAAACCGGATTTTTACAGAATGGATACCCCGCTTTAGCCGAGGCTCCGGTTTATTGCTTTTATTCAAAATATATACATTGTCATAATATGTACATAAGTAGAGCCGATGGCTTAGGTATAATAAGGCCGAAGATGAGCTATGTTCCATGGCCTGTTGGTCTCCTCTTCTGACGTACGTGAGTCTTTCCGCTCTCGAACATCAATCAGATAGTATGACCCGTTGTGCAGATTCTTGCTGACCACAAAAGGTCCTTCCCAAGGTGGGGATAGCTTGTGCATATCTGTCTGGTCTTGTATGAGCCGAAGCACCAAGTCTCCTTCCTCAAAGGTTCTGGTTCTAACCCGCCGACTGTGATACCGACGAAGATCCTGTTGGTAAATCACCGAACGAGCAGCCGCCATATCTCGCTCTTCATCCAGTCGATCCAAAGCGTCCTGCCGTGCAGCCTCGCTATCTGCCTCAACATAGGCTGCCACGCGAGGTGAATCATGACGGATATCGCTGGAAGGACCGCCCACTCCATAGACCATAAAGAACGGTGTGTATCCGGTGGATCTGTTAGGGTAGTATTGATACTCCATATCACGACGGTAGCTCTTCTACCCAACAACCCGGCGCCCTGCAAAGGGACCATAAGCCGGGTTTGATACCTCTCAAGATCTCTGATTAGCTGCTCGCTTGACCATTGGACTGCGGGTGGGCCATCAAGAAACGCAAGCGGATGTGCTCACGTTCACAAAACTCCTTCATGGCACCCTTGGACAAATTGGTGCCATTATCCGTGATGATACTATGCGGAAATCCAAACCGGAAGATCACCCTTTTTATGAACTGAACCGCCGTGGCCGCATCACACTTGCTAACAGGCTCTGGCTCGACCCACTTTGTAAATTTGTCAACTGCTACCAGCAAGTGTGTTTTCTTGTCCTTGGACCTTTTAAAAGGCCCCACCATGTCCAGCCCCCAAGTTGCAAACGGCCAAGTAATTGGAATCATCCTCAATTCCTGGGCCAGTATGTGAGTACGTCTAGAAAACTTCGGCAACCATCACATCGCTCGACCAGATCCTCCGCATGATCAAGCATGGGCAGTCAACCAATAAAACCATGGCGGAACGCTTTGGCAACCAAGGATTTTGAACCGCGTGGTGACCACGGTCCCTTCATGGATTTCACGCAATATCTCACAGCCTTCCTCGGGGACACACAACGCTGAAACACCCTCGACACATCGCAATGATGCAACTCGCCATTAACAATGGTCATAGACTTAGACCGCCGAACTACATGTCGGGCCAATGTCTCATCCTCTGGTAACTCGCCCCGGGTCATGTATGCCAAATAAGGAAGCGTCCAATCCGGAATGACATGCAAGGCTGCCACCAACTGAGCCTCCGGATCAGGAATAGCCAAATCTACTTCATCAAGAAGCTTGACTGACGGATTGTGCAGTACATCAAGGAAGACATTGGGCGGGACCGGTTTGCGTTGAGAGCCCAGCCGGCTTAAAGCGTCTGCCGCTTCGTTCTTCCGACGATCCACATGATCCACCTGATATCCTTTAAAGTGACCTGCAACAATATCCACCTCCCGACGATATGCAACCATGAGTGGATCTTTGGAATCCCAAGTACACGATACTTTGGGCCACCAAGTCCGAAGTCACCAAAGCACTTAACCGGCTGAGATTCATCTCCTTAGCCATCCGGAGACCATGGAGCAAAGCTTCATACTCAGCTGCATTGTTAGTACAAGGGAACATTAAGCGGAGAACGTAACAGAACTTGTCACCTCGTAGTGAAGTTAATACGACTCCAGCCCCCGAGCCCTCCAATTGCTCGGACCCATCAAAGTGGATGGTCCAATAGGTATGATCCGCTTTTCTTCAGCGCTTGCAACCGTCCAATCATTAATGAAATCCACAAGTGCTCAGGATTTTACCGCCGTCCGAGGTACATACCGTAAACCGTGTGGCCCAAGTTCGATGGCCCACTTAGCAATCCGCCCAGTTGCTTCGCGGTTCTGTATGATATCGCCCAAGGGAGCTGCACTGACCACCGTGATAGGATGCCCCTGAAAATATTGCTTCATCTTCCGGCTTGCCATAAAAACTCCATACACCAGCTTCTGCCAATGCGGATATCTCTGCTTAGACTCAATGAGCACCTCGCTGATGTAATAAACCGGCCGTTGAACCGGATATTCCTTCCCTGCCTCCTTCCGCTCTACCACAATGGCTACGCTAACCGCCCTGGCATTAGCAGCAACATATAACAGAAGCGGCTCTTTGTCAATGGGAGCGGCGAGAACCGGCGGGTTGGCCAACTGCCGCTTTAAATCCTCCAATGCTTCATCGGCAGTGAACTCGCATTTAACCGATCCGTCTTCTTCCAAGATCGGTACAAAGGAATGGCCTTCTCTCCGAGGCGGCTGATAAACCGGCTTAGCGCGGCAATCCGACCCGCCAATCGCTGGACATCATTGATGCACTTTGGCTTAGCCAAGGAGGTGATAGCCGTAATTTTCTCCGGATTAGCTTCAATCCCCCTGTTGGACACAAGAAAGCCCAATAACTTGCCTGCCGGAACACCGAAGACACACTTGGCCGGGTTGAGCATCATCTTGTACACCCGCAAGTTGTCAAAAGTTTCCTTTAAATCCTCAATCAACGTTTCCTTCTTCCTTGACTTAACCACAATATCATCCACATAAGCATGCACGCCACGGCCGATCTGTTCGTGCAAGCAATTCTGTCACGTTAACGCGATAAGTTGCTTGGGCGCTCTTGAGCCCAAAAGGCATAGATACATAGCGAAGGCTCCAAAAGGAGTGATAAGCGCCGCTTCTCCTGGTCCTTAACCGCCATCTTAATCGATGATATCCGAATACGCATCCAAAAACTCAAACGCCACAACCCGCCGTAGCATCAATAATCTGGTCAATGCGGGGAGAGCGAAGGATCTCTTGGACAAGCCTTATTAAGATCTGTAATCTACACACATGCGCCAAGTGCCATTCTTCTTAAGGACCAACACCGGATTAGCAAGCCACTCGATGGAAAACTTCAACGATAAACCCTGCCGCTAAGAGCACGCCACCTCCTCTCCAATGGCCTTGCGCCTTTCCTCGTTAAACCGCGAAGAAACTGCTTTACCGGTCTGTATTTGGGATCAACATTAAGAGTGTGCTCAGCGAGTTCCTCGGTACACTGGCATGTCGGAAGGTTTCCATGCAAAATGTCCCGATTCTCACGGATGAACTCGATGAGCGCGCTTTCCTATTTAGGATCCAAGTTAGCGATGGTGAACTGCTTGGACGAATCGCCGGGCACAAAATCAACAAGTTTAGTCTCACCACCGATTTAAACTTCAAACCGGATCGTGCTCTGTAGTTGGCTTCTTCAACGGGGTCATATCCGCCGGATCAACATTGTCCTTATAATACTTTAGCTCTTCAGTGGCACAAACCGACTCGGCGTAAGCCGCATCACCTTCCTCGCACTCCAAAGCGATCCTGCGGCTCCCATGAACAGTTATCGTCCCTTTGTGACCCGGCATTTTTAGCTGCAAATAAACATAACAAGGCCGTGCCATAAACTTAGCATAAGCCGGCCGCCCAAATAGGGCATGGTAAGGGCTTTGAATTTTCACCACTTCAAACGTCAATATTTCCGATCTAGAGTCATGTTCATCCCCAAAGGCCACCTCCAGAGCTATCTTACCGACCGGTATGCTGACTTGCTGTGCACCACACCGTGAAACACCGTGGCTGGACGGCCCGAGGTGCTTATCCGTTAACCCCATACGTCGGAAGGTCTCGTAGTACGGGATGTTGATGCTGCTCCTCCATCCATAAGCACCTTGGTAAACTTGTATCCTCCCACCGAGGTGCCACCACTAGGGCTAGCTGACCCGGATTGTAAACCCGGGAGGATGATCCTCTCGCTCCATACAATAGGCTGCTCGACCAGCGCGGGTAATGCGGTGCGGCCGGTTCAACAACATTGACTGCCCGCTTCGAAGTTTTCGGTCTCGCTTGTCCAAGCTGGTGGTAAAGACATGGTATTGTCCACCGCTCAACCGCTGGATTACTTTGATAACCCGATCGCTGCTGTTGTTGATTGTAACCCCTTGGTTCTCGATTGTTACGATTGTTCGATTGTCCCGCCGCCGGATTACCACGAACCCTGGGCGGAATTTCTCCATCGTAACCGGGCGGACCACGAACCGCCGGGCCCTTGATCATACCGAAAGCATTAGAACTTTTGAACTCCTGCATAATATAACAATCCTTCCAGAGGTGGTTTGCTGGTGCCTCCTTCGTCCCATGCTTCGGACAGGGTTGATTCAATAGGTAATTCAAATGATCCGGATTGTGATTTGGCGCACCGCCACGGTTTGATTGCTTACCCTTGCGCCGTTGACCCTTGTCCTGCGCGTTGGTGTTGGCTACGAAGCCCATGTTACCGTTTGCCTTACGCTTGTTTCCTCCATTACCTGCCGATTGATCTTTGCTGGCCTCGGAGTTGATGTTCTGTTTTCCCTTCCCTATTTCATCATCCTCCTCAGACTCGGGATCCTTGGTACTATCAGAATCAGCATAGTTTACCAAAACGCCCATGAGAGTGCCCATGTCATTGCAAAACGCTTCATGCGACCCAGCTTCAACTTTAACGGTTTGAACCGCGGTTGGCTTCTAGGGTTAAGATCGCGGAATCGGGTTGATCCGGTCCGAAGAATGTAAAACTTCAAACGCGGCGCACCCAATGGGTTGTGGATTCTCCTCTGCTCGACACAAGCCGCCAAATCCACCACATGATATGGGCTGTTTACAGGTGTCTTTGAAATTTTGAATGAACCGGGTCCGCAACTGGGTCCATGAACTGATCGAGTTGGGCGGCAAGTTCTTCAACCAAGTACGGGCCGTACCTTCCAACATCATCGTGAAATACTTCGCACACGTCGCTTCATCCACATCCAGCATCTCCATGGCCATCTCATAGCTTTCTATCCACGCTTCTGGAGCCAAATCGGCGGTATAATTGGGCACCTTGCGTGGCCCTTTGAAGTCCTTGGGCAAACATACATTGCGTAAAGCGGGGACGAGGCAAGGCACCCCCAAAGAGCCAGACATGACCCCGGGCTCGAAGATGGTCGGTCGAACCGGCGCAAGCTGATGATCCTCATGTTGTGCTGCTAACTCGGCCTCCCTACATGCCCTGGCCCGGTCCACCACCACTTGAGCGTTTTCGAAGCCACCCGCCGGGTTGTTGCCGCGAGGCGGACCGCGCTGCGCATTGCTTGATACGGCCGGTTCGTCTGCGTGTCGGCTATAGCTCCGGCTTGGGCGGAGGGTGGAGTGGATCCGATCCTGTCACAGCCCTAGATCAGCCCCAGAGCTTGCTTGTAACTAGTAGCATTGCATCCATGCATCATGTTTAATTTCCATGAAATTTGAAATGGGGATGATCAAGCCCTAGCACTAAAGCAATTCACATAGGTTCAAATTCAAAAATAATTTCAAAAACCCAAATTGGTTGGCAAAATATTCATGATTAATGGAAAAGGGTGAAAACCATATCCAGAGATGATGGATATTTTTCCAAGACATTTTGGATATTTGAATAAACCATATTGTATTTGAATTGGGGCATTAAAAAAACTATTAATATTTTTTTAAAATGCTCCAACAATTCTGAAAATAGTTAAGGGCCTCTGTAATAATTCAGTTAATGCCCACAATTATTTTCAGGATTTATTTAAATGGTTTAGTATTTTACTAAACTAAAACAAAACAGAAAATAGAAAATGGAATAAGGAAAGAGAGAGAGAAGGATTACCTGGCTTACCTCTCAGCCCACCCGCCCAGCCTTTCCCCCCCCTCTCTCGCTCGCTGGCCGGTTGGTGGCCCAGCCCACCAACCGCCACGCCTCTGTCGCCTACCTCTGCCAAGATGGCGAGAGGAGGGACACGGCGACCGCGCCGAGCTCGCCACCTCCTCCCTCCCAGCCTGCCTGGCTCCCCCTCGACGCCCGGAGACGCCACGCGCCTCCCCGAACCCCCTCGTCCTCTTTCCTCTCTCCCTGGACCCCATTTCCTCCTCTGCCTCCCTCTCGAGCGCACCACCGAGCGGCCCCGTCGCCACCGTCGCCGTTCGCCGCGGCCACTGCCACCCCTCGCCAAGGCTGGGCTCAGAGCTCCGCCTCGACCCCTCTTCCACTCCACCGATCCACGGCCCGGAGGGGCCTGCTTCATTGACGTCGTGGCCATCTCCAACCTCGGGCACCCGAGCCCCTCGCCGTCGATTCGCCGCACTCCGGCAGCCCTCGAGCCCACTGACCCTCCAAACGGACTCACGGTGAGCCCCCGAGTCGTTTCCCCCTCTTCCCCGACTCGTTCCCCTCCTCTAGCCACCGTTCCCACCGCGGCCGAAGCCCGCCGCCGCCGTGCCTCGTCGCCGGCATGGCTAGAGCCTCAATGGCTCGAAGCCAACCCCACCTCCGTGCTCAGCGCAGCACCGGGGGCACGTAGCACGCGCCAACACCCCCCCTAGCGCCCTGCATCGCCTAACCGCCGTTGGCCAAACTCCGGCGGCCGCCTACGACGTCGCCGGCGTCGATTCCGACCGCCCCGAGCTCAACCCACTCCACCAAGAGCCTCAGCTCATCCCCAGCTCCTCCTAGATGCCCTCCGCGAGCCATTTGGTCGCCGGAGTGGCAAAAACCACTCTCGCCGCCGCGTCGGGCTCGCCGGCGGTTAAACGCCGGCAGCCGACCTTGACCTTGACCGGGTGGGCCTGGTTGACTCTCTGAGTCAATGGCGGTGGGGCCCGTACATTTAATAACTAGGTTTAGTTTTATTTAAAATCTAATTAAGCTAATTACTCGACACGTGGGACCCACGCGTCGATTTGACTGGACCGCCGCAGTTGACCTCTTTGACGCATGAGTGATGCAATGCTGATGTCATTAATCATTTTCTCATTTAATATAATTCAGGAAATTTTAGAAAATACCCCAAACTTCTATAAATCATAGAAATTCAACCGTAACTCGGATTGAAATAATTTATATATGAAAAATGATCAGAAAAATATGAAGAATCTGTTTATGCCATGATCATGCATGTTTGAACAAGTTAACATCACTGAATAGGATGAATCATGATTAGGGTAATTTATGAAATAGCATTTGGAGTTGGAGTTCAACCTTGTTTGAATTCCACTTCAACTAACTTGGATTATTCTTGCATTAGGTGAATTCAGTACCTTAATATGACATGTCATTCATGTGAATGTGCATTGCATTGATTGTGTTCTCTCTTGTTTGCCGGTAATTGTCCCCTCCCGGTAGATGATGTACCGACGATGAGTTCGATGACACCGATGAAGAACTATATTATCTTCAGAAGTGCCATGCAAGCAAAACCCCTTGTTCATTCGATACAATCCCACTCTCTCGCTCCTGCTCTATTTTATTGCATTAGGACAACATCGATTCAATCTGTTACTTGCTGCGGTAGCTGAACCCCTTGATCCTTTGCATGACTGTCATTCCACAAGAATTAGATGAAACCCACTAGCATGAGTAGGAATTGTTTGAGCCATGTTGTGCCTACTCATTTATGCTTGTTGTCATGCCTGCTCATTGCTTAGAGTTGAGTCGGGTCTGATTCATCGGGAATGAATTGGAATTGTTATGAACATGTCCTATTGTGTGTGAGCTAAGTGTGTGAACACGATTTGGTAAAGGTATCGATGAGAGGCCATGTAGGAGTACATGGTGGGTTGTTTCATTGAAGCCGATCCTAAGAACTGAGATCTGTGTTTGTGATCCATGAATTAGCTACAACCACGCATTGGGCCCGAAACCAATGGAACCTCTCGGCTTCTTAACCACCCCTGTTCATAGTCCAGGAGTTGCAAGTAGTTTCTAGTGTTTGTAGCATGCTGGGGGCCGCACGCAACGCTGACCTTAGGGGTGGGTTGTGTTGCGGTAGGCACCGTGGCCCGGTGTACCGAGTGCCCGTTTGGTATCTCGGGAACCCTGCACACATCGTTCGGGGCTGTATGGGAAACCTCGGCCGGACTCCCTGCGGATGGAACCCGAATAGGCGATAAACCTGGACTAGGGACTTGAGTGTTTAGGTAGGCTGTGGCCGACACCCACGTTGGGCTTCCGCTTGAAGGTTGCCGAGTACATGTCGTAAACGGCGGTAAGTGGTGAGCGTGTGTGAAGAAGTACACCCTGCAGGGTTTAATATGATCTATTGAATAGTCGTGTCCACGGAGAAGGACTTACGGGTTTGCCTATATCAGTTCATAGACAAGTGAAAGTGGATACTCTAAAATCGCAAGATAAGCGTGAGTGCTATGGATGGCGTTCTCGTGAGGGAGGCGGGAGCGGGTCCATAGTGGTGTATTGCCATGGTGAATATGTGGACTCGTGTGCGCCACCTCAACAGAGTTACTAGCAGTCGTAGTTCAGGATAGCCACCGAGTCAAAGCTGGCTTGCTGCAGTCAAACTCCACCACCCCCCTTTGATAATGATGCATATGTAGTTAGTTCTGATGTAAGTCTTGCTGAGTACAATTGTACTCACGTTTGCCTATTCTATGTTTTTGCAAGAGAGTCGTCGGTCTCGCTAGTAGTTCCGCTTGGACTTGACGTTTAGCTTGTTACCTCAGCTACGATCTTGTGCCCTCGGCAGATCGGTAGATAGTCGGGCTTCTCAGCCTTTTCCATTTATAGTTATGCGTACTCGGACATGATTAGCTTCGCTTGTGCTTTGACTTGTATGCTCTGAGTGTTGGGTCATGAGACCCATGTTTGTAATATCTCGCTCCTCGGAGCCTAATGAATAATATTTGAGTCGTAGAGTTATGTTGTGATGCCATGTTGTATCTACGCATATTGAGCATAATGTGTGCATGTTTGAAATGCTTGGTATGTGTGGGATCCGACAAACTAGTTGTTTATCCTTGGCAGCCTCTCATATGGGGAAATGTAGTCTCGTGCTTACGAGTGATAGTAGTCCGCTACTGCCGGTTCACGGAGTCCTGCTAGCCAAAGACTACTGCTTGGACACTTGACTGTCGGCATGTGTTTCACTCCGTTCTATATCATCCCCTCGGGAAATGTCACGCGGTGTTATTCGAGTCCTGCCTAGCCTGCTACAGCCGGGCTACCGAGTCCTGTTAGCCAGTGCTACAGCCCGAATATATACGTTGATGACCGACATGCTCGATGTGATTCATGTATGCCTGTCCCCATGGGTTAGTGCCGCTTTGGGTTCACGACTAGCCATGTCGGCCCGGTTCTTTGTCATATGGATGCTAGCGACACTATCATATCGTGAGCCAAAAGACGCATAAACGGTCCGGGCCATGGTAAGGCGACACCGTGGGAATACCGTGCGTGAGGCCGCAAAGTGATATGATGTGTTACATGCTAGATCGGTGTGACTTAGGATCGGGGTCTGACAGCGTTGGTATCGAGCGATTGCTGAGGATTACCAAGCCAAACTGGTGAAGTTGTGTCTAGAAATGCTTTAGTTATGTAAGGGAATTGATTGTGGAAGGGAACGTAAGGCTCTTTTTACTCCTTATACCTCATGGCCTTCTGATCTGAGTCATCCTCTTCTCTTCTACGGGGTTATGAACTAGGCTTCTCATCTATCTATTAGGATGACGTGTTACTAATCCATAGACCTTTAAGATTGCTGGTTTTAATCCCCAGTTCGGTTCCTACTATTTCTGAATGATAACTGTTGATCTCAGAATCTTGTTATGATGTTGCTGAGTGGTTATGCCACCATTTCTGTAGGATGTCTCAAATCATTTTGAGCATTTACAGCCGTTATGCTGTCCGAGTCCTCCCAGGTCTCTAAATAGTCTGATGCATTTGCAAATCCCTTCTTTCTGTTCCCGATGCCCTTTTTGGTCAGAATAAGCGCACTAACCGGTGCGTTGGGGTAATTTATTGCCTTGACATATATGTTGGAACTATTATTATGACCCTAGATGTTTAGGGAGTTCCCTAGCAATCTAGCAATGCTTTTGTATCCCCGGTGTGATGATTCTGGCCATCATTTTCGGAAGCATCCCGTGATGCCATTTAGTAGTAGGCATTCTACTCCTGGGTTGCTGAACCCGAGATTCATCCTACTTCATGTTGTTAGTATTTGCTAGTGCCTTTAGGATATTAGTAACCTTGCGATAGTCCTCGAAGTCCGTGGTATTCTCCTTCTTCCAAATACCATGAACTAATTATGGCAGAAGTTCTTTTGAACCAAAAGATCACAACCAGAGTACTCTTGAGGAGTTCTCCATTCATAATTGTGAATCTGCCAATTCTACCTTCCTGCATGGGTTATCCGGAAGAAATGTTGAGCTTGCTCGACATACTAATCTGTGCATCCACAACTCAGAAAATTATATGTTCCTCTGAGTTGCTCTCTTCAATTGTATTCCGACCTTCGTCTATCAACTGATAGTCAGGAGTAGGCGTGCACTCGTCATCAATGCATTTTATCCTTGTGGTCCGTCAAGCCATTCTATTCCGGAATGACTAGGAGAAACAAACTCCAGTACCTCATCCATTTCTAGGATTGGGTCAAAGTAGTTGTATCCCGCAGATCAAAATGCCAATTCAGCTTTTGATTCTGTTCTATCCTGAAGTATTACCCACTTCATGTCGGGAACTTCATGAGAAATGCACCTTCTCTTATGGATTCTTGACGCAGTGATACTTCTTGCCATCGTTATTCATTCCTCGGTTCCGTGTTGATGCAACCGGAACGCCGACAAGTGAATTGTGATGTGTGAAGTCAATACTCCGAGCAACTTGTTGCTTGGTAGTGAATGGACAATATTCTCATTCTTAGCGTGTTGGTTATTAAACCATCATCCTAAGATTGATCGTGCTACCTAGTCCTTATTTTCGGTGCACTCTTCGATTGATGAGTTAGGATCTTGTCAAGTCCTCACTCATTTGATAATATCGTCTTGCCCTCAAAAGCAAGATTGTTCTCGAGCTTAGTAACATACCGGTGGTTCGTGACTTTCCAAATATCTTCTTGGAAGTGTTACCGGGTTGTTCCCTGACTGTTATGTTGGGCTCGTGATCAAGTTGGTTTCTTGTGAACCACCCTTCTCCAAGAATCTGTGTTGGATACCCCTGAGCTAGTTGGTTAAGCCACACAACAACTTGGAGAGTTGGAAGATAAAAGCTTGCCTAACTTAGTTCGATCCAAAGGGATATTCTTGTGTAGTGTGTGTTGAAGAAAGATGATATCTTCATCGATTGGTCCTCGTGATCAGTTGTTGGACCTATTGTCCTACCAATTCTTTGATTTGAGTATGGGCCATTGTCAAGTCAAATCAGAACCAACGATATTCGTAATGTTGTCTTACTCGTGGTTGATCCCTCGAGCATACACCATTATACCTTTTGGTCTGACCAATGCTATCACCGTGTTCACATGATGGTGGAAGTCCAGTGATATGGAAATTCCGATGAGTTGTTGTTGAGCCCATCAGCAGCAATTTGTCTTTCCCATGAGTCGTGTGGAACCTCAACCTAGTGTTGGAAACTTGTGTAAGCATTTCCTTATGTTTTGTTCATGAAGCCTATGCTTGGATGGAAGAAGTGACTTCCTCAAACTCACGTGCAT
The DNA here is from genome assembly GCA_021605205.1 of Aegilops longissima. Lineage (NCBI taxonomy): Eukaryota > Viridiplantae > Streptophyta > Magnoliopsida > Poales > Poaceae > Aegilops > Aegilops longissima. Next base: position 670,187,131 of record CM038682.1, on the reverse strand, counting down.
TTGATGTAAGATGTCGCCGTGGGTTCGAGAAAGCTTGTTTGCCTCCTGTGGAATCATCCCAAGTCCGTCATGCACGTGCGAAGTATTCTATGGGATGATAGACTGATCATCCTCATTCCGTATGTATCCCTAGCACACCAAGCCACTGATTGATTTGTTCAAGGAAAGGAAGTTCCTTCTTAAGAGCATGCCTTATGCAAGGACTTCAATATCCTCGATTATGGTTCCCCACCCGAACTCGGTAGTGTTTTATTATAAGACTACCATGTGGTCATGCTTGTCTAGGACAACGTGTTCACATGTTGGTAGCAAAACCAGCTCATGTTTTGGAGCTTACTACCATAGTTCATCCCCCGAGAATCTCGCAACGTCATCTCGTTGGTTTTGTGTTGCATTCTTTCCTCTTCAGACATGCTGAGTCTGAAGTATCCTATCCCCAATCGGATCTGAATCTCAGGCAGATATGATGGTTGGAACATTCGAACAGTTGCATTTCGTTCCCAGCTTGTACCCCATTGTGCCAATTTCTATGGGCTGCCTTCTTAGTAATTTCTGTTCAAGATCATCCTCAAAAGTGGACTTACCATGGGCCCCCTCCCCCTTCGATGATAATCAAAAATCATCCATTGCGTTGTCTTCAACAAGGTAATCCACATCATCCATTCTATTCCGGGTGTACCATTCCTTTGCACTCCACCAAATGATCGCTTGTGATTGCCTTTGACTGGTATAAAGAGTTCCAATGATCTATGGATCAAAAGTAATTCTTTTTGCCACTTAAGGGAATAGTTCTTTGCGTCACATTTCTCGAGGTGCCCCGTTGTTGGATCATGGTAAATATTTCCTCACCACCCTGACACCATCCACCGTCTCCCTAAGCGTGGAATTATTGCCACTAATCAAACCTCGTTGTTGTTCTTCCATCCCTCTCGATGCATTTTGTGTCTCAACTTGAGATGTGTCACCGTCTCAGTCCGTGAGTCGATCATGTTTACTTGATCTTCGTGAAGATCGAATCACGTAAGGTTTCCCCCTTCTTTCTGTTGTCGTGTCGGGTGAAGATCTCGAAGACGTCAAGACTAAGATGATGGAGTAAATCAACATTTTCGAGAAGGGCAATGGATCATGAAGATTGTGGTAGTTTGTGACTTCCCTTTTCCTCTTACCTCACACCTTGAATCTCGGGGCGAGATTCTTGTTTAGTGGGGGTGAGCTGTCACAGCCCTAGATCAGCCCCAGAGCTTGCTTGTAACTAGTAGCATTGCATCCATGCATCATGTTTAATTTCCATGAAATTTGAAATGGGGATGATCAAGCCCTAGCACTAAAGCAATTCACATAGGTTCAAATTCAAAAATAATTTCAAAAACCCAAATTGGTTGGCAAAATATTCATGATTAATGGAAAAGGGTGAAAACCATATCCAGAGATGATGGATATTTTTCCAAGACATTTTGGATATTTGAATAAACCATATTGTATTTGAATTGGGGCATTAAAAAAAACTATTAATATTTTTTTAAAATGCTCCAACAATTCTGAAAATAGTTAAGGGCCTCTGTAATAATTCAGTTAATGCCCACAATTATTTTCAGGATTTATTTAAATGGTTTAGTATTTTACTAAACTAAAACAAAACAGAAAATAGAAAATGGAATAAGGAAAGAGAGAGAGAAGGATTACCTGGCTTACCTCTCAGCCCACCCGGCCCAGCCTTTCCCCCCCCCCCTCTCTCGCTCGCTGGCCCAGTTGGTGGCCCAGCCCACCAACCGCCACGCCGCTCGTCGCCTACCTCTGCCCGATGGCGAGAGGAGGTTTCTGGCGACAGCGGCCGAGCTCGCCACCTCCTCCCTCCCGGCCTGCTGGCTCCCCTCGACCCGGAGACGCCACGCGCCTCCCGAACCCCTCGTCCTCTTTCCTCTCTCCTGGACCCCATTTCCTCCTCTGCCTCCCTCTCGGCGCACCACCGAAGCGGCCCGTCGCCACCGTGCCGCGTTCGCCACGGCCACTGCCACCTCGCTCAAGGCTGGGCTCAGGAGCTCCGCCTCGACCCCCTCTTCCACTCCACCGATCCACGGCCCTCCGGAGGCCCTGCTTCATTGACGTCGTGGCCATCTCCAACCTCGGGCACCCGAGCCCCTCGCCGTCGATTCGCCGCACTCCGGCAGCCCTCGAGCCCACTGACCCTCCAAACGGACTCACGGTGAGCCCCCGAGTCGTTTCCCCCCTCTTCCTCGACTTGTTCCCCTCCTCTAGCCACCGTTCCCACCGCGGCCGAAGCCCGCCGCCGCCGTGCCTCGTCGCCGGCATGGCTAGAGCCTCAATGGCTCGGCCAACCCCACCTCCGTGCTCAGCGCAGCACCGGGGCACGAGCATGCGCGCCAACACCCCCTAGCGCCCTGCATCGCCTAACCGCCGTTGGCCAAACTCCGGCGGCCGCCTACGACGTCGCCGGCGTCGATTCCGACCGCCCCGAGCTCAACCCACTCCACCAAGAGCCTCAGCTCATCCCCAGCTCCTCCTAGATGCCCTCCGCGAGCCATTTGGTCGCCGGAGTGGCAAAAACCACTCTCGCCGCCGCGTCGGGCTCGCCGGCGGTTAAACGCCGGCAGCCGACCTTGACCTTGACGGGTGGGCCTGGTTGACTCTCTGAGTCAATGGCAGTGGGGCCCATACTGTTTAATAACTAGGTTTAGTTTTATTTAAAATCTAATTAAGCTAATTACTCTGACACGTGGGACCCACGCGTCAGATTTGACCTGGACCGCCGCAGTTGACCTGCTGACGCAGTAGTGACGCAATGCTGATGTCATTAATCATTTTCTCATTTAATATAATTCAGGAAATTTCAGAAAATACCCCAAACTTCTATAAATCATAGAAATTCAACCGTAACTCGGATTGAAATAATTTATATATGAAAAATGATCAGAAAAATATGAAGAATCTGTTTATGCCATGATCATGCATGTTTGAACAAGTTAACATCACTGAATAGGATGAATCATGATTAGGGTAATTTATGAAATAGCATTTGGAGTTGGAGTTCAACCTTGTTTGAATTCCACTTCAACTAACTTGGATTATTCTTGCATTAGGTGAATTCAGTACCTTAATATGACATGTCATTCATGTGAATGTGCATTGCATTGATTGTGTTCTCTCTTGTTTGCGGTAATTGTCCCTCCGGTAGGCGATGTACCGAGCGATGAGTTCGATGACACCGATGAAGAACTATATTATCTTCAGAAGTGCCAGGCAAGCAAAACCCCCTTGTTCATTCCGATACAATCCCACTCTCTCGCTCCTGCTCTATTTTATTGCATTAGGACAACATCGATTCAACTGTTACTTGCTGCGGTAGCTGAACCCCTTGATCCTTTGCATGACCTGTCATTCCACAGTAATTAGATGAAACCCACTAGCATGAGTAGGAATTGTTTGAGCCATGTTGTGCCTACTCATTTATGCTTGTTGTCATGCCTGCTACTGCTTAGAGTTGAGTCGGGTCTGATTCATCGGGAATGAATTGGAATTGTTATGAACATGTCCTATTGTGTGTGAGCTAAGTGTGTGAACACGATTTGGTAAAGGTATCGATGAGAGGCCATGTAGGAGTACATGGTGGGTTGTTTCATTGAAGCCGATCCTAAGAACTGAGATCTGTGTTTGTGATCCATGAATTAGCTACTACCACGCATTGGGCCCGAAACCAATGGACCCTCTCGGCTTCTTAACCACCCCTGTTCATAGTCCGGGAGTTGCAAGTAGTTTCGGTGTTTGTAGCATGTTGGGGCCGCATATAACGCTGACCTTAGGGGTGGGTTGTGTTGCGGTAGGCACCGCAAATGGGTCTGTGTACCGAGTGCCCGTTTGGTATCTCGGGAACCCTGCACACATCGTTCGGGGCTGTATGGGAAACCTCGGCGGACTCCTGCGGATGGAACCGAATAGGCGATAAACCTGGACTAGGGACTTGAGTGTTTAGGTAGGCCGTGGCCGACACCCACGTTGGGCTTCGCTTGAAGGTTGCCGAGTACATGTCGTAAACGGCGGTAAGTGGTGAGCGTGTGTGAAGAAGTACATCCGTGCAGGGTTTAATATGATCTATTGAATAGCCGTGTCCACGGAGAAGGACTTCGGGTTGCCTATATCGGTTCATAGACAAGTGAAAGTGGATACTCTAAAATGCGCAAGATAAGCGTGAGTGCTATGGATGGCGTTCTCAGAGGGAGGCGGAGCGGGTCCATAGTGGTGTATTGCCATGGTGAATATGTGGACTCGTGCGCCACCTCAACAGAGTTACTAGCAATCGTAGTTCAGATAGCCACCGAGTCAAAGCTGGCTTGCTGCGGTCAAACTCCACCACCCCCTTTGATAATGATGCATATGTAGTTAGTTACGATGTAAGTCTTGCTGAGTACAATTGTACTCACGTTTGCCTATTCTATGTTTTTGCAGAGAGTCGTCGGTCTCGCTAGTAGTTCCGCTTGGACTTGACGTTTAGCTTGTTACCTCAGCTACGATCTTGTGCCCTCGGCAGATCTGGTAGATAGTCGCTTCTCAGCCTTTTCCATTTATAGTTATGCGTACTCGAGACATGATTAGCTTCGCTTGTGCTTTGACTTGTATGCTCGAGTGTTGGGTCATGAGACCCATGTTTGTAACATCTCGCTCCTCGGAGCCTAATGAATAATATTTGAGTCGTAGAGTTATGTTATGATGCCATGTTGTATCTACGCATATTGAGCATAATGTGTGCATGTTTGAAATGCTTGGTATGTGTGGGATCCGACAAACTAGTTGTTTATCCTTGGCAGCCTCTCATATGGGGAAATGTAGTCTCGTGCTTACGGCGATAGTAGTCCGCTACAGCCCGGTTCACGAGTCCTGCTAGCCCAGACTACTGCTTGGACACTTGATCTGGCGGCATGTGTTTCACTCCGTTCCTATGTCTGTCCCCTCGGGAAATGTCACGGTGTTATTCGAGTCTGCCTAGCTTTGCTACAGCCTGGCTACGGAGTCCTGTTAGCCAGTGCTACAGCCCGAATATATCGTTGATGACCGACATGCTCGATGTGATTCATGTATGCCTGTCCCCATGGGTTAGTGCGCTTTGGGTTCACGACTAGCCATGTCGGCCGGGTTCTTTGTCATATGGATGCTAGCGACACTATCATATACGTGAGCCAAAAGACGCAAACGGTCCCGGGCCATGGTAAGGCGACACCCGTGGGAATACCGTGCGTGAGGCCGCAAAGTGATATGATGTGTTACATGCTAGATCGGTGTGACTTAGGATCGGGGTCCTGACAGATCCCGACTGTATGAATACGCTTCCTGTTGAGCCAAGGCCGTCCTGAGGAGCTCTTTTGCCCGGCGTGTCTCTACCGCCTGTGGTGAATCACCTTCAATTGGAATCGCCTCCAACCGTGCCGCAGCCGCAACAAGATTATCCATCGGGTTGGAGTAGTGACCCGGAGGTGTCTGCACAACCTGGGGCACGCCGGTATGATGGCGAGGCAAATCTATCACACAGGCTGAATCGGCGCTTTGTCCCGGTGCTTCCGGCGGTTCACCACCGGCGGCGGATTCTGGTCCCTGCGCCAGGGTATTGAAGAGCTCTCTTCCTCGAAAACCGAAGGCAAACGGGATCTGTACTTCCTTTTCATGACTTCATGTGGCGCGCTCGATCCAAAGATGAGCCTATAAGTCTGCGGCGTCCAGCGGCCGTTCGCCGCCATCCTTACGTCCGCGGCTGCCAGATCCGCTTTAGCCTTAGTGATTTGTTCCTTCACTTTTGCAATCTCCGCGTTGTGCAGGTCTTGATCCGCCGGATTAGCCTCCGCCATGAGCACAGCCAATGCGTCGAATAGCTCTGATAAAACTTGAGCCGGCGGGCGCACAGGGCCTCCTTCCCTGGCTGCCATCACCGCCGCTGAACCGGCGACCATCGGCGCCATGTCAAGAGTGAAGCGCCGCTATGCATCGCCATGAAGATCCCAACCCGGTTGGGTAGATCAAAGGGGTCTGGAATACTCTCACCGTCGGAACAGCCCTCGATCTGGCCATCTTGCAGCTGGTACAGAGACTCGGTTCCTCCGGTTGACGACTCGTCATCAGAGTAGACAACGGTTTCGCCGTCAGATGCTGATCCGCCCTCGCAGTCTCCGTGGATGACTCCCACGAAAGCACGCTTGACAGCCGGTTTAGCCAGGGCAGGATTCTTCTTCGCCCGCTGAGCCGTCTCGACGAGGTCGGTGCAGATGTCCGGCCCAGGCCCTGGCTTGCCGATCTTGCCGATGAACACATGTATGCCACCAAAGGGGACCCGGTACCAGACTCAATCGAGCGGCCTCGGGGCCCGATCTGCATCGTCGATGTAGATCTTGCCGCGACGACTCTTAGTCATCCGGCCCACAGCATAGCCTTCGAGTCCTTCGAACTTGCCCTCTAAGATCATCAAACCATCGTGCGATAGCCCCATGGTGGGCGCCAACTGTTGCAGGTACAGGTTATGCGATGATCATGACGCGAGAGCGATGTTTGCTTGTGTTGGAGTTCTTCTGCTTCTTCTTCGATCGGGGGATAGGTTCCAGGTCGGCAGCCTGGGCTAGCAGGGTGGATGTCGTTTGAGTTTCTGTTTATGTTTCATCCGTAGTCGGATGTTGATCTTGTATATGATGTTGATGTATTCTTGTGGCTTTTGTGCCTTATGTATGTATCCCCACTATTATGTAATGTTGATGTAATGATATCCACCTTGCAAAAGCGTTCCAATATGCGGGTCTATCCTTGGTGGGAACTTCGAGTTCCTTTTGGATAGGGTCACATATTGGGCGTGACAAGTTGGTATTAGAGCCTCGACCGACCTTAGGAGCCCCCTTGATTGATCGTGTAGTTTGGCCGTTGTTGAGTCTAGAAGAAAACTGTTTTCGGAGTCTAGTTATATCGGAGAGTAGGAATTCTTTTTACTCCTCAGCCCCTTCGTCGCTCTAGTGAGGAATCTTGACGTAGGTGTTTTGAATTACTTCTCTTCCCCTTCAAATTTTTCTTTAGGATCACGCAGTTGGTTTTCGGTAGTTGGTCCTCAGCTCTTTTCATCCGGTGCATTCTCGTCAAGTCGACTCGAGTCTCTTCATCTTTGCAAGTTCAATCCTCAGTTCTTCCTCCGACATCATTGTTTTTCCTTGTCCGAAGTTGTCCTTGTTTTTCCCACCCGCCCTCCCTTCTTCCTCTCGGAACCGGAGTCCGTAATTGAGTATCCATCCTACTCGCGCGAAGTCTTTGCTTTCTTTCCTCAATGATTTCAATGGGTGTTTTCTCTTCAAGATATTCGTCGGTTTCCCCTTCCAAGTTGTCTTTGTTTTCCCGCCCTCCCACCCTCTTATTCCAGGAGTCTGAGTCTCTCTCGACCATCTATTTCATTCGTGTGGAGCCTCTTCAGTCTTCCCTCAATCATTTCAACCGGTGAATTCTCGTCTCGTTCGTCATTCTTCACCCCTTTCTTCTCCGGTGGACTCAATTCAAGTTTTTAGGGTTGATCATATTCTTTGCTCGTTCGCCTCTCGCCAGTTTACCATTCCGGAGTTCGGAAGACATCTCAGGAGATTCGTCTATGTTTGAATTAATTCGAGGTTGTCACCTCAGTCAAATATTTCAGTTCTTCCGGTGCATCATCTATCTGTTCAACAATCCTTTCCGACGGTGTTATCTATTCAGTGGGCCCTAACCCACAGGTCTTTTCCCAGGATCTTACCTGACTCTTCTAATTTCCCCGGAGTTATTCTCAATTCTTTTCGGAGTTTGACGTAAGAATGAATTTCATCAGTCAAATGCCTTTTCAAGCGATTTCAAACCATTTCATTGTTGACTCAACCTCTTTGCTTTTCATTCTCCCGGAGTACCTCAGTTATTTTGGTGGTGTTCCTCGTCGTCATTTCAAGATAGAAGAAGAGTTTTCCCTCTAAATCTTGTCCGTTCTCCCGGAGATTCATGGTGATAGCTCGATGTTATCCTATCTAATTGTTTCCAGTCGTGCAATTCTTTTCATCCATCCGGAGTATCTCAGGAGTTACTTTCCGTCTCAATCATTCGGAGGCCATCTTTTCGGAAGATATCTTCGTTCCAAGTTTTCAGATTCATTCCCCAATTATTCTATATCCGTGCCCCTTCGTTCGTCGCAATATTCTTCCAGTGCTTCGTTCAAGCATTCTTCTATCAGTTCGCGATCTCTTTGTTCTCTTGCATTTTAATTCCCTCAAGTATCTTTGTGCTTTTCTAATTCTTCCCGGTGATTCATACTCTTTCATCAGTCATTTTCGAATTCTTACGGTGGTTCGTTCAGATTCTTTTTCCTTGATTATAATTCAATTCATTCGTTCTTTCCAATCCTACCGGTGGTTCATGAAGTCCTTCTCAAGTTTGCGATATGTCATTTCTCAATTCTTTTTCAAGAAGAATAAGTAGTTTGCAAAAATCCATTGCTTGTCATCAATTTAATTTGATGAAGGATAAGCATACAATAAATCCTATTCTTATTTCATCAAAGTGAGTAATCCCTTTCTTCGGAGTTTGTTCGTAATGAATAAATTCTAGTTCCAAGTGTTTTAATCTTTTCTTTTCCGGAGTTCAAACTTCCTCGACCATTTCGTCGGAACCTCCATCTAAATCATCGCAATGCTCATCTTATTCTTTCGTCCTTCATTCTATCTCATCATCCTTTCGTTACCGGAGTTCTTCATGGTGGTTCTTCATGATTTAATTCTTTCTTCAAGAGTTTCATCAATATTTTGGTGGAATTCAAATATCTTTTCTTCTTGCATCTCTAAGTGTAATTTATTCTCCGTATTCTTTAGAATTGGAGTTTTGCATTTCTTTGTTCTTCTCAGATATTCAAATCCACTCAATCCTTCCTTCTAAGTTCTTTTCATTCAAATTCTTTCAATTCTTCCGGAGGCATTGCGTTGTTTATCTCGTCAAGTGTCATTCCATCTTCTGAAGCTCATGTTATATTCTTTCCTTGTTCAACCGGTGTGCTGCCTAAATCCTTGTAACATCCCAAATTTCCTATTTGGAATGTTTTACAATTATAGCTAAGCATCCTATGCATCCTGTTTGAATTTGATTGTCATTTGAAGTTTTAGAGCAATTTGAGTTTGAATTTGAATTTCAAACTTTGGCATGTGGGAAACAATTCAAAAACTAAGCCTGATAAATACTTGATCAAAAGTATGAGAGGAGCAAACATGACACTCCAAAATATCAGAGGAAACATTGCCAAAAGATTTGGAATTCAAATCTGAATTTTATTTGAATTTGAAAAAATAGATTTTTATGAAGTTTGGATTTTGTCTTTGGAAAAATGTTCAAATGAAAGGAATATTCCCTGATCATTTTGGTATATATATACCCTATATAAATTATTTATAGTTTGGGTTTTATTTTTGTTTTAGTTTTAATTAAAAAATAAAAGAAAACCCCCTCGGCGCCAACCAAAGCCACCCAGCCCAGCCAGCGCCGCCTCACCCCTCAGCCCAGGCCAGCCCGGCCAGCCCGGGCCCGGCCCAGGCAGCCCAGCGCCCGGCCGAGCCAGCCCAGCGCAACACCGACCCCTCGCCTGAAGGCCTAGGCCTCGGCCACCCGACCCCTCGCCCTCTCTCCCTCTCGCTGACCGTGGGACCCCCCTCTTCTTCCCCTCGCCCGCCACGCCGCTCATGGGAGGTCCACGGATCCCAAGGATCCGGATCCCCGACGCCCGATGCCTTTCCGAGGCAAGCCCGACCCCAGCTATAAAAGCCGAGGAACCGCACCCCATTCCCCCCTAGCCTCGCGGACCCCTCTCCTCTCCTCCCGAGCTCACGGAGTCCGAGCTCGCCACCGCCCGCCAAAGTCGCCATGACGCCACCTCAGTCCACCCGACCCACCCCAACACCACCGAACCCCTCCCGACCTCGTCGCAGCTCCCGACGACTCATTGAAGCTCGCATGGCCTTGGACGCCCTGACAAGACTCTCGCCGCCGCCGCCGCCGTCGCCGGAGTCCGGTAAGCCCCCGGCATCGCCCTCCACCGTCCGATCCTAAATCTATGGCCTAGATTAGAAGCCCCCGAAGGGGTAGGTTTTATTAATAAAACCGGCCGGCCCGATCGGTTTAATTTTTAGTTTAGGTTTATTTTTATTAGGCCGGTTCGTTTAGTTTAAACCTAGGGCCCATTTAGCCTATCTAACGCACAGGGCACAGTTTAGGCCCATTAGGTTTTTTTTTTCTTTTTATTTGATTTTCTGTTTTAGCCGAATAATTTCAATTTTCAAAAATGTATATCTTTTATTCTGTTTAATATTTTTGAGTGATTCTTTTTTTGTGGGATTGCAAATTTTATGTAGTTTCTGAAAAATATATATATAGCTATGTTAAAAATAATTAAAAATGCTTTAATATTGTTTTAGCCAGAATAGTAAATCTGCTATAACTTTAGTTAGAAAAATTATTTTTGCATGATTCTTTTTGTCACCACTTTATTTTGACATTGCCAAACCCTAGAAATTAACTTTGGTATTTTAGGATTAATAAATAATTAATTTTAGACAGAATCCTATTAATCCTAATTAATTAACTAGTTCCTGTTTTCCTAATTAATTAATTAGTAAATTAATTTATTTTTAACTTCGTGATTAGTTATTCTAGGTTAGTTTCTGTCATGCTAGTAGATGAACTTTTATTTATAATTAATAAAAGTTTTAAATTTATTTTCTTAATAGAAATTGGATTAGGCCTAAAATGAGTTTTATAATAGCTTTTAATTAATTCTTTTTGCTCCTAATTGCTTAGTTAATCCTTTTCGTTAAGTTAACCTAAAACCATGATTAGGTTATACTAAGGAAATTTTGCTATATAAAACTATTTTAGCTATTGTTTGGAGTAGGGAAAACTTTGAATTGGTTTCTTTGAGTTTTCTTTTTGGATTTGGTTTTGATTGCTTTATTGAGTTATGTTACTTTTGTTATGTTGTGTGATCCTCTTGCTTTGTGCTTATTGTGTTATTGTTTGTCTCGGTAGAGTTTCCGAGTCTGAAGCTTGCTACTCGACTCTTTAGCTTACGAGGATCATCAGCAAGGCAAGTTTTGATCATGTTATTTCTATACCTATGTTTTTGTGCATTAGTAGTTGTCACCACCCCACCATGCATGCAGTAGTGAAATCTTGAAGTCATTAAACTTGAGTAGTATCATGTGGTAGGATGAACCAATCCCTTGTTACCTTGACCCGGGCGTAGTAGTTACTTTGCTATTGCTCGTGACGGATTTGGGATGAGTGAAATTCATAAGCAAGATGTGATAGTCAATGATGATGATGACCCCATGAACTACAATGATCAAGATGGACTTGGAAAATCACTCTTTGGGTGGAGGGCGGTTGTTGACGGGCACCTGGAGCACCCAGTGGTGGCGGGATGCATGGAGAAGCGCCATGACATCCTGCGGAAAGCTTCACCCAGCCACGAAGAGAAGGATGGATGCCCCATGACCGGAAGCTTACGTGCAGCCGCAAGCCATTATGGGCTCTGGCTGGGTTGACCCTAGTAGTGACGCTGGCTGGGCGGTACTACGAGAAGTAGACGAACGGTAGGATTGGATGGGTACGGCGGCGGCGGAAGAACTCTTTGGAAGACCTGTTTCATTCGTCCGTCTTCAAACACCATGAAGTGCGAAGACTTTAAAGGAGGGAATGATTCTTGCGGGAAAGTCGCAAACCTCTGCAGAGTGTTATAACCTAATCGATTAGCCGTGTCCCGATTACGGACATTTGAGCCTCTGGACCTTGGAAGTATTCGGATATCTCAACACTAAAACTAATGGATTAATTTTGAGGGTTTATGACTTAATAATAATTTGGGAGCGAGATATTGGTTGGCGGAACCATCTCAATAACTACCAACAATTGTAGTAATTTGCAAATAAGTCCTTTGTAGTAGGATAAAATTGGCTTTTCGCAAAATGATGAAACTTAGAGCTCCACAGCCAAAATGCATATAGTGCTAGTAACTTTATTATTGTTATTCTTCTTGACTTGCCACTTATTCCAAAAGCTGACCTACATGGCTGCAACGTATTATGTTGCGTAGATATATTCGATCGGGAGTGAGGCTACGCTCGCGCTTGGCGATTGCCCTTTGAGTCGGATGGACTCGCTTACCTTCGACGCTTCCGCAGCATTTTAGTTTATTTCTCATGAGTTGGCATTGAGCGAATTTATTCCCTTGTAATAAAGACTCTATATGAGAATCGATTAATGATATTCAGGTGTGATTGAACTTTGATTACTTTATCAATGTCTTGTGAGTACCAAAGCATGATCTTGGGATGGCATGCACCACGTAGATTTGACCGATTTTGGGTCAGGTCGCTCTGAGATGGTATCGAGCACACGCTGACCGTAGGATCGTAACCCCTAGGATCGGAAAGCCATAAGCAGAGACCATTTACTTTGAACCCTTTTCATTCTATAATTCTTCCTGTTCAATTCGACTCTTCTCCCTTTGCAACATTCTAGATGGCGCCGAGTTCAACCCGGTTTGCTACGGAGTTCGCCGGCCCGATGAGGCGATGCCCTTTGGAAGGAAGCTGGTCCAGATGGTGAAGCAGCTGAAGATAGCTCTACCCTCGATCTTTGGAAGCCCACTAATGCACTTCCGGCGGACACCCCTTCACAGGATTGAGGTGCATATCGAGGAGAACCTTTGGAGGACACACGGAGCCTATCAACTTTGAGTTCACCGAGTTCAAGCTGGATCATCGGAAGAGGCGTGGCGATCTACCGAGCACTTGGACATCTCCGAGAGGAGTCTGAGGCCGAGCTCGATCACTCGAGACCTCGCCATGGTTTCTCGCAGGGCAAGGAATGGAGATATCATCCGTACCATTGAGGACGATTCCACTCTCTCATACATCCGGGACTGGAGTGTCTTCTCGAGAAGCGGGAGATTCAGACTCGCCGTAACTTCAAGACACACGGAAGCTTTGTTCCATGAGCTGGAGCTGGAGGAGAAGGCACGCGAGACTTCCTTGGCCATGAGGAAGAAATCACGGACTTCATGGAGATAGTCGACGATCTGAAGATGAAGCTTGCGCGATAGAGGAAAAGATGGACTTGGGAGAGGACCTTACCCGAGTGGAGATGAAGCACCCTCGTGAGCAATGATCGAGATTTGAAGGAGTACCATGAAGGAAACCCCAAGAGGAGGCGCCACCGATGAAGACTTTTTAGTCGACCACCATGTTATCTTTTACTTTTTTTTAAATCGATCAGTTAGGCGATGTTTTTCCTTCGATTAGTCATGAGCTTTTGTAATCGAGTTTGAACCATGTTTGAGTGGAATGAATAAATGATTGGTGTGTTATGATTGTGCATTCATATGGGTAGTGTATTTCTCATAGACCATTGTTCTATTCTAAATTTCTCACCCACTCCAAAACACCAGATGCCTCAGAGGCGTGACCTTGGTTTCCGCGGAGCTCACCCAACTGCTCCAGCAGCAGAATGCACTTGATGCAGCTCGATTGTAATCAAAACAACACCGCCAACAATCCACCGCCACCACCACCACCCATCGTGGACAATTTGACTCGATTTACGAGGTTGAATCCGCCGGTGTTCACTAGTAGCCTTGAGCCAATTGTGGCTGATGATTGGCTCCGCAAGATTGGAAGAGAGCTAGTCACCGTTGGATGCACTGATGCTGAGAAGGTGCGCTTTGCCGCGCATCAACTGGATGGACCTGCAGCTTCTTGGTGGGAGAATTACACCGCCACTTTTCCCATGGGTGGCATCACTTGGGATCAATTCCAGCAGGCCTTTCGCACTGCTCATGTCTCAGCTGGAGCCATGAGTCTGAAGAAGCGTGAGTTCCGCAACTTACGCCAGGGGAATCGTACTGTGGCACAGTACGTGGATGAATTCAGCAAGCTCGCTCGCTATGCCCCTGATGATGTGGCCACAGATGCCGCCAAGCAGGAGAAGTTCCTTGAGGGACTCAATGATGAACTGAGCATGCAGCTTATTGTGGCTACTTTCAACAACTACCAGGAGCTGGTAGACAAGGCCACCATCCTGGAAGGCAAGCAGCAGCAGATAGAAAGCCGCAAGCGGAAGTACAGCCGGGGAAGCACAACTCGGGAGCTCGGCGAAGCCCGCTATGCACCGTACTCGGGAGGGCACACCCATCATAACCATGGAGTTCATAACCATGGAGGAAATGGGAATAACCGCAGCCGGGACAACAAGTCAGGCCATGGCAATGGCAATGGAAATGGTAATGGCAATCAACACCGTTCTGCCCGGCTCAAGGATCTGAGCCACATCACCTGCTTCAAGTGCGGAAGGCGGGGCACTCGCCACCGACTGCCGGAGGCCAAGCGGAGAGGAAGGGAATGGCAATGGAGGCTCAGCGAAGAAGCCCAATCCTTTCCCTCGTGCTCAAGTGAACCACATCGGCGTGGAGGGCGTCTATGATCAGCCGGACATCGTGGTTGGTAAGTTTTATTGAATTCACGTTCAGTTTTGGTTCTCTTTGATTCGGTGCAACGCATTCATTCATATCAAGGGTAGTTGTGGAAAAGTACGGATTACGACTAGAACCCTTAGAAGCCCCTTGGCGTCGGTTCGCAGGAGGAGAAATGATGGCAGGTTTAAGCTGTCACGCAACCCTTAACATCGGGAACCACAAATTTCCGTGGAACTCATAGTGTTGGAAACACAGACCTTGGATGTAATCCTAGGCATGGATTGGTTGTCAAAGTATGAAGGAACATTGGTGTGCCAACAAGTCTATTCTGCTCACCACCCGGGCGAAGAGGATCAAGTATGTAGCCAGCACCGCCAGATGAAGAATCAGTACATTCCCTCACGGAGTTGTTCAGAGGAAGTGCCATGGTGCAAGAATTCCCGATGTGTTTCGGAGGAATTACCAGAATGCCACCGGACAGGACATTGAATTTCTGATTGAGTTATTGCCCGGCACAGCCCCAATATCCAAGAGACCTTATCGGATGCCACCGAATGAGTTGAAAGAGATCAAGGATCAAATAAATGAGTTATTGGAGAAAGGATATATTCGTCCGAGCTCATCACCTTGGGGAGCCCCAGTTCTTTTGGTAGAGAAGAAGGATGGAAGCTTGAGGATGGTTGTGGATTATCGTGCATTGAACGAAGTAACCATCAAGAACAAGTACCCTCTGCCGATGATCAATGACTTGTTTGATCAACTTGTTGGAGCCAAGGTATTCTCTAAGATCGATCTTGATCAGGTATCACCGATTGAAAATTCGTGAAAAGGATATACCCAAAACAGCATTCACTACCAGGTATGGTTTATACGAGTATACCGTCATGTCATTTGGATTGACTAATGCTCCTGCATACTTCATGAATTTGATGAACAAGGTGGTCATGGAGTATTTGGACAAGTTTGTCGTGGTGTTCATCGATGACATATTGATTTTCTCCAAGAGCGAGGAAGAGCATAAGGAACATTTGCGTCTAGTTCTGGAGAAACTTCGAGAACATCAGTTGTATGCCAAGTTCAGCAAATGTGAATTTTGGTTGAAGGAAGTTGGATTCCTCGGACATGTTATTTCAGGAGAAGGAATAGCAGTTGATCCCGCCAAGGTTGAATCAGTCACCGATTGGCAGGCACCCACCTCAGTCAAGGAGATCCGCAGTTTTCTCGGACTCGCAGGATATTATCGGAGGTTCATTGAGAACTTCTCGAAGATTGCCAAGCCCATGACTGAGCTGTTGAAGAAGGAAGCTAAGTATGTTTGGACCGAGGAATGTGAAGCCAGTTTCCAGGAATTGAAGAAAGCGGTTGGTCACAGCCCAGTGTTGATTTTGCGGACATACACAAGGAATACCAGGTTTATTGTGACGCTTCTCGTCAAGGACTCGGAGGAGTATTGATGCAGGAAGGTAAGGTTGTAGCTTATGCCTCCAGACAGCTCTGACCTCATGAGATGAATTATGCCACACATGATTTGGAGTTAGCGGTGTAGTGCATGCACTCAAGACTGGAGACATTTCCTCATCGGAAATCGTTGTGATGTCTACAGATCACAAGAGTTTGAAATATATCTTCACGCAGAAGGAATTGAACCTCGAGCAGAGGAGATGGCTAGAGCTGATAAAGGACTATGACATGAGATTGCATTACCACCCGGTAAAGCTAATGTTGTAGCAGATGCTTTGAGCCGTAAGAGTTATGTGAATACTCTTACCGCAGGAGGATTACCCAGAGTTGGTCGATGACCTCGAGATCTCCGGCGGAGATAGTTCGAAAGGATTTGTCGCAACTCTGGAAGTTCAGTCCACCTTGACCGAAAGGATTCGGGAAGCCCAAGTCGGACAAGGAAAGCGATGAGATAAAGCAAAAGATGGAGGAAGGAAAAGCTAAAGGATTCCGTAAGGATGAACATGGAACTATATGGTTTGAGGATCGATTTATGTGCCCAATGATCCCGAGCTCGGAAGCTAATTCTTCAGAGGCTCATGATTCACGTACTCGATTCACCCGGCAACACCAAGATGTACCTGGATTTGAAGCAAAGTTTACGGTGGACGGTATGAAGAAGGACATTGCCGAGTGCGTAGCAAGATATCGATGTTTGCCAGCGTGTAAAGGCAGAACATCGAAGCCAGCAGGTTACTTCAACCTTTGCGATTCCCGATTGGAAATGGGAGAAACTTGGTATGGATTTCATCACAGGATTACCCGGGACCCGCTCGGGTTATGATTTTATCTGGGTAGTGGTTGATCGTTTGACCAAGGTAGCTCACTTCATTCCGTGAAGACTACCTATACCAGTGCCAAGTTGGCCAAGATATACATGACCAGGATCGTATGTCGCATGGAGTTCCGAGGAAAATCGTGTCGGATAGAGGAACGCAGTTTACCTCAAAGTTTTGGAAGCGATTGCATGAAACTTTGGGTGCGAGGCTGGAATTGAGACAGCTTTTCATCCGAGCATGATGGACAGACCGAGAGAGTCAATCAGATTACGGAGGACATGTTGAGAGCTTGTGTACTAGACTATGGGTCTAGCTGGGATGATAACTTGCCATCTGTGAGTTCTCATACAACAACAGTTATCAATCCGGTTTGAAGATGGCTCCTTCAAGCTCAGACGGAAGGAGGTGTAGAACACCATTGTTGTGGGATAGTGTTGGAGATCGATCACTCTTCGGTTCCGACCTTATCAAGGATTCCGAAGAGAAAGTCAAGCTGATTCGAGACAGACTCAAGATAGCACAGTCGAGACAGAAGAGTTATGCCGACAGTAAGCGCAAGGAGGTGACTTACGAAGTGGGAGACCGAGCATATCTTCGTGTGTCTCCACTTCGTGGAATCAAGAGGTTTGGAGTCAAGGGAAAGTTAGCACCCCGATTCATTGGCCCCTACAAAATCCTCGAACGTCGTGGAGAAGTTGCATACAAGTTGGAATTGCCGAAAGGATTGTCCGGAGTTCATGATGTCTTCCACGTTTCTCAGTTGAAGAAGTGCCATGCCGACATGGCCGATGTTCCGTTGAGAGACACAGTGCCCCTAGAGGCCATACAGCTGGACAGTGATTTGACTTACAAAGAGAAACCCGTCCGTATTCTCGAGACTGCAAGCAGAGTCACCCGCAGCAAGGTCATCAAATTTTGCAAGGTCTTTGTGGAGTCACCACACCAGGAAGAAGCCACTGGAACGAAGAAGATCTTCGTCGAGACCATCCGCACCTATTTGCTAGCCAACCCGAATCTCGAGGGCGAGATTCATCTTAAGGTGGGTAGGTTTGTAACATCCCAAATTTCCTATTTGGAATGTTTTACAATTATAGCTAAGCATCCTATGCATCCTGTTTGAATTTGATTGTCATTTGAAGTTTGAGCAATTTGAGTTTGAATTTGAATTTCAAACTTTGGCATGTGGGAAACAATTCAAAAACTAAGCTGATAAATACTTGATCAAAAGTATGAGAGGAGCAAACATGACACTCCAAAAATATCAGAGGAAACATTGCCAAAAGATTTGGAATTCAAATCTGAATTTTATTTGAATTTGAAAAAAATAGATTTTTATGAAGTTTGGATTTTGTCTTTGGAAAAATGTTCAAATGAAAGGGAATATTCCCCTGATCATTTTGGTATATATATACCCTATATAAATTATTTATAGTTTGGGTTTTATTTTTGTTTTAGTTTTAATTAAAAATAAAAGAAAAACCCCTCGGGCGCCAGCCAGGCCACCCCAGGCCCAGCCAGCGCCGCCTCACCCCTCGGCCCAGCGCTTGAGCCCAGCCAGTAGCCGGCCTAGCCCTGGCAGCCCAGCGCCACCAGCCAGCCAGCCACACACCCACCCCCGCCTGAAGGCCTAGGCCTCGGCCACCCGACCCCTCGCCCTCTCTCCTCTCACTGACCGTGGGACCCCCCCTCTTCTTCCCCTCGCCCACGCCACGCCATGCGGAGGTCCACCGGATCCCGAAGGATCCGGATCCCCGACGCCCCCGATGCCCTTCCGAGGCAAGCCCGACCCCCTGGCTATAAAAGCCAGAGGCCCCGCACCCCATTCCCCCCTAGCCTCGCCGGACCCCCTCTCCCTCTCCTCCCGAGCTCACCGGAGTCCAGAGCTCGCCATCCCGCCAAAGTCGCCGCGACGCCACCTGGTCCACCCGACCCACCCCAACACCACCGAACCCCTCCCGACCTCGTCGCAGCTCCCGACGACTTCGCTTGGCTTCATGACGCCTTGACGCCTGACGACTCTCGCTGCCCTTGCCTTGCCGTCTGAGTCCGGTAAGCCCAGCATCGCCCTCCACCGTCCGATCCTAAATCTATGGCCTAGATTAGAAGCCCCAAGAATAGGTTTTATTAATAAAACCGCCGCCCGATCGGTTTAATTTTTAGTTTAGGTTTATTTTTATTAGGCGGTTCGTTTAGTTTAAACCTAGGGCCCATTTAGCCTATCTAACGCACAGGGCACAGTTTAGGCCCATTAGGTTTTTTTTTTCTTTTTATTTGATTTTCTGTTTTAGCCGAATAGTTTCAAATTTAAAAAATGTATATCTTTTATTCTGTTTAATATTTTTGAGTGATTCTTTTTTTGTGGGATTGAAAATTTTATGTAGTTTCTGAAAAATATATATATAGCTATGTTAAAAATAATTAAAAATGCTTTAATATTGTTTTAGCCAGAATAGTAAATCTGCTATAACTTTAGTTAGAAAAATTATTTTTGCATGATTCTTTTTGTCACCACTTTATTTTGACATTGCCAAACCCTAGAAATTAACTTTGGTATTTTAGGATTAATAAATAATTAATTTTAGACAGAATCCTATTAATCCTAATTAATTAACTAGTTCCTGTTTTCCTAATTAATTAATTAGTAAATTAATTTATTTTTAACTTGTGATTAGTTATTCTAGGTTAGTTTCTGTAATGCTAGTAGATGAACTTTTATTTATAATTAATAAAAGTTTTAAATTTATTTTCTTAATAGAAATTGGATTAGGCCTAAAATGAGTTTTATAATAGCTTTTTAATTAATTCTTTTTGCTCCTAATTGCTTAGTTAATCCTTTTCTGTTAAGTTAACCTAAAACCATGATTAGGTTATACTAAGGAAATTTTGCTATATAAAAACTATTTTAGCTATTGTTTGGAGTAGGGAAAACTTTGAATTGGTTTCTTTGAGTTTTCTTTTTGGATTTGGTTTTGATTGCTTTATTGAGTTATGTTACTTTTGTTATGTTGTGTGATCCTCTTGCTTTGTGCTTATTGTGTTATTGTTTGTCTCGGTAGAGTTTCCGGAGTGCGAAGCTTGCTACTACGACTCTTTAGCTTACGAGGATCATCAGCAAGGCAAGTTTTGATCATGTTATTTCTATACCTATGTTTTTGTGCATTAGTAGTTGTCACCACCCCACCATGCATGCAGTAGTGAAATCTTGAAGTCATTAAACTTGAGTAGTATCATGTGGTAGGATGAACCAATCCCCTTGTTACCTTGACCGGGACGTAGTAGTTACTTTGCTATTGCTCAGAGGCGGGATTTGGGATGAGTGAAATTCATAAGCAAGATGTGAGAGTCAATGATGATGATGACCCCATGAACTACAATGATCAAGATGGACTTGGAAAATCACTCTTTGGGTGGAGGCGGTTGACGGGCACCTGGAGCACCCAGTGGTGGCGGGATGCATGGAGAAGCGCCATGACATCTCTGGAAAGCTTCACCCAGCCACGAAGAGAAGGATGGATGCCCCATGACCGGAAGCTTACTGTGCAGCCGCAAGCCATTATGGGCTCTGGCTGGGTTGACCCTAGTAGTGACGCTGGCTGGGCGGTACTACGAGAAGTAGCGAGCGGTAGGATTGGATGGGTGCGGCGGCGGCGGCGGAAGAACTCTTTGGAAGACCTGTTTCATTCGTCCGTCTTCAAACACCATGAAGTGCGAAGACTTTAAAGGAGGGAATGATTCTTGCGGGAAAGTCGGCAAACCTCTGCAGAGGTTATAACCTAATCGATTAGCCGTGTCCCCGGTTACGGACATTTGAGCCTCTGGACCTTGGAAGTATTCGGATATCTCAACACTAAAACTAATGGATTAATTTTGAGGGTTTATGACTTAATAATAATTTGGGAACGAGATATTGGTTGGCGGAACCATCTCAATAACTACCAACAATTGTAGTAATTTGCAAATAAGTCCACTGTAGTAGGATAAAATTGGCTTTTCGCAAAATGATGAAACTTAGAGCTCCACAGCCAAAATGCATATAGTGCTAGTAACTTTATTATTGTTATTCTTCTTGACTTGCCAGCTTATTCCAAAAGCTGACCTACATGGCTGCAACGTATTATGTTGCAGAGATATATTCCGATCAGGAGTGAGGCTACGCTCCGCGCTTGGCGATTGCCCTTTGGAGTCGGATGGACTCGCTTACCTTCGACGCTTCCGCATCATTTTAGTTTATTTCTCATGAGTTGGCATTGAGCCGAATTTATTCCCTTGTAATAAAGACTCTATATGAGAATCGATTAATGATATTCAGGTGTGATTGAACTTTGATTACTTTATCAATGTCTTTGTGAGTACCGGCATGATCTTGGGATGAATGCAGAATACGTAGATTTGACCGATTTTGGGTCAGGTCGCTACAATCCTTCAGTCTTATCCGTTTCTTTTCTCATTCTAACCACTCCGGTTAGAACGAGTTGTTTCATAGTCTATCTGATTCCGTGACCATTTGATTCTCGCCATTCTCGTCGTTCCTCTCTTTTTATCGAGTGCTCTCGATTCTTTGCTTCTCCTCTTGAGTTCTTGTTTCACCTCATCCCTTTTTTCCCTTCTGTCTCGGTCCTAAGATCTCGGGACGAGATCTCTTGTTAGTGGAGGAGTGTTGTAACGCCCCGGATTCGATCGCCTGTGTGTGCGCATTATTCGCCGTCTTTGCCATGTCATGTGCTTGCGTGTGCACTTTGCCATGTCATCATCTGCATTTCATATCATGTTGTCATGTGCATCGCATTTGCATACATGTTCGTCTCATGCATCCGAGCTTTTTCCCCGTTGTCCGTTTTGCAATCCGGCACTCCTATGTCTCCGGCGCTCCTTTTACCTCTTTTTCGTAATGCGGGTGTTAAACCTTCTCGGAATGGCCGAGGTTTGCCAGCGTCCTTCTATGCTTGGATGGAAGAAGTGACTTCCTCAAACTCACGTGCATTTGATGTAAGATGTGGCCGTGGGTTAGAAAGCTTGTTTGCCTCTGTGGAATCATCCCAAGTCCGTCATGCGCGTCGCAGTATTCTATGGGATGATAGGCTGATCATCCTCATTCGTATGTATCCCTAGCACACCAAGCCACTGATTGATTTGTTCCAAGGAAGGAAGTTCCTTCTTAAGAGCATGCCTTATGCAAGGACTTCAATATCCTCGATTATGGTTCCCCACGAACTTCGGTAGTGTTTTATTATAAGACTACCATGTGGTCATGCTTGTCTTGGACAACGTGTTCACATGTTGGTAGCAAACCAGCTCATGTTTTGGAGCTTACCCATAGTTCATCCCCAGGAATCTCGCGTCATCTCGTTGGTTTTGTTGCATTCTTTCCTCTTGGACATGGTCGATATCCTATCTAATCGGATCTGAATCTCAGATATGATGGTTGGAACATTCGAGCGATTTGCATTTCGTTTCCCAGCTTGTACCCCATTGTGCCAATTTCTATGGGCTGCCTTCTTAGTAATTTGTTCAAGATCATCCTCAAAAGTGGACTTACCATGGGCCCCTCCCCTTGATGATAATCAAAATCATCCATTGCGTTGTCTTCAACAAGGTAATCCACATCATCCATTCTATTCGGTGTACCATTCCTTTGCACTCCACCAAATGATGCTTGTGATTGCCTTTGGTGGTATAAAGTTCCAATGATCTATGGATCAAAAGTAATTCTTTTGCCACTTAAGGAATAGTTCTTTCGTCACATTTCTCGAGGTGCCCGTTGTTGGATCATGGTAAATATTTCCTCACCACCTGACACCATCCACCGTCTCCCTAAGCGTGGAATTGTACCACTAATCAAACCTGGTTGTTGTTCTTCCATCCCTCGATGCATTTGTGTCTCAACTTGAGATGTCACCGTCTCGGTCCGTGAGTCGATCATGTTTACTTGATCTTCGTGAAGATCGAATCCGTAAGTTTCCCCTTCTTTACATTGTCGTGGGTGAAGATCTCGAGCGTCAAGACTAAGATGATGGAGTAAATCAACATTTTAGAAGAGCGATGGATCATGAAGATTGTGGTAGTTTGTGACTTCCCTTTTCCTCTTACCTCACACCTTGAATCTCGGGCGAGATTCTTGTTTAGTAAGGGGTGACTGTCACACCCTAGATCAGCCCGAGCTTGCTTGTAACTAGTAGCATTGCATCCATGCATCATGTTTAATTTCCATGAAATTTGAAATGGGGATGATCAAGCCCTAACACTAAAGCAATTCACATAGGTTCAAATTAAAAATAATTTCAAAAACCCAAATTGGTTGGCAAAATATTCATGATTAATGGAAAGGGTGAAAACCATATCCGGAGATGATGGATATTTTTCAAGACATTTGGATATTTGAATAAACCATATTGTATTTGAATTGGGGCATTAAAAAAACTATTAATATTTTTAAAATGCTCAACAATTAAAATAGTTAAGGGCCTCTTAATAATTGATTAATGCCCACAATTATTTTCAGGATTTATTTAAATAGTTTAGTATTTTACTAAACTAAAACAAAACAGAAAATAGAAAATGGAATAAGGAAAGAGAGAGAGGATTACAGCTTGCCTCTCGCCCCACCCGACCTTTCCCCCCTCTCTGCTCGTGGCCCGGTTGGTGGACCCACCAACCATCCGCCGCTCGTCGCCTACCTCTGCCGATGGCGGAAGGAGGTTTCTGGCGACAGCCTTGAGCCTCGCCACCTCCTCCCTCCTTTTGGCTCCCCTCGGCCGGAGGCGCCGCGCCTCCCGAACCCCTCGTCCTCTTTCCTCTCCTGGACCCCATTTCCTCCTCTGCCTCCCTCTCGGCGCACCACCCGGCCCATCGCCACCGCTTCGTTCGCCACGGCCACCAAGCCACCCCTGCCTGCCTGGCTCGGGGCTCCGCCTCGACCCCTCTTCCACTCCACGATCCACGGCCCTCAGGCCACCACTTCGTGGCGTCGTGGCCATCTCCAACCTCGGGCACCAGGCCCCTACGCCGTCGATTCGCCTCCGCAGCCCTCGAGCCTTGACCCTCAAGCGGACTCACGGTGAGCCCCAGTCGTTTCCCCCTCTTCCTCGACTTGTTCCCCTCCTCTAGCCACCGTTCCCACCAGGCGAAACCCGCCCGCGCCGTGCCTGTCGCCCGCATGGCTAGAGCCTCAATGGCTCGAAGCCAACCCCACCTCCGTGCTCGCGCCAGCACCGGAGGCACGTGCCTGCAACACCCCCTAGCGCCTGCGCCCTACTTGCCGTTAGCCAAACTCGGCACGCCTCTGTGCGTCAGGCGTCGATTCCGCCAATCGAGCTCAACCCTCCACCAAGAGCCTCGGCTCATCCCAGCTCCTCGATGCCTCCATGAGCATTTGGTGGCGGAGTGGCTCCCTCTCGCCGCTTGTCGCGTCTCTTGCGGTTAAGCGCCGGCCGACCTTGACCTTGACGGGTGGGCCTGGTTGACTCTCGTCAATGGTGAGAGGACCACATTTAATAACTAGGTTTAGTTTTATTTAAAATCTAATTAAGCTAATTACTCGACACGTGGGACCTGCGTCAGATTTGACTGGACATATGAGTTGACCTCTTTGGCCAGGATGATGACTTAATCTGATGTCATTAATCATTTTCTCATTTAATATAATTCAGGAAATTTGAGAAAATACCCCAAACTTCTATAAATCATAGAAATTCAACGCTTTCAGTTGAAATAATTTATATATGAAAAATGATCAGAAAAATATGAAGAATCTGTTTATGCCATGATCATGCATGTTTGAACAAGTTAACATCACTGAATAGGATGAATCATGATTAGGGTAATTTATGAAATAGCATTTGGAGTTGGAGTTCAACCTTGTTTGAATTCCACTTCAACTAACTTGGATTATTCTTGCATTAGGTGAATTCAGTACCTTAATATGACATGTCATTCATGTGAATGTGCATTGCATTGATTGTGTTCTCTCTTGTTTGCGGTAATTGTCCCTCTTTGGTAGGCGATGTCTGCGCGATGAGTTCGATGACACCGATGAAGAACTATATTATCTTGAAGTGCCAGAAGCAAAACCCCTTGTTCATTCGATACAATCCCACTCTCGCTCCTGCTCTATTTTATTGCATTAGGACAACATCGATTCAATTGCTGCGGTAGCTGAACCCCTTGATCCTTTGCATGACTGTCATTCCACGATAATTAGATGAAACCCACTAGCATGGTAGAATTGTTTGAGCCATGTTGTGCCTACTCATTTATGCTTGTTGTCATGCACTACTGCTAGAGTTGAGTCGGGTGCGATTCATGAGGAATGAATTGGAATTATTATGAACATGTCCTATTGTTGTGTGAGCTAAGTGTGTGAACACGATTTGGTAAGTATCGATGAGAGGCCATGTAGGAGTACATGGTGGGTTGTTTCATTGAAGCCGATCCTAGGCGAGATCTGTGTTTGTGATCCATGAATTAGCTACTACCACGCATTGGGCCCGAAACCAATGGACCCTCTCGGCTTCTTAACCACCTGTTCATAGTCCAGGGAGTTGCAGTAGTTCA
The DNA here is from genome assembly GCA_021605205.1 of Aegilops longissima. Lineage (NCBI taxonomy): Eukaryota > Viridiplantae > Streptophyta > Magnoliopsida > Poales > Poaceae > Aegilops > Aegilops longissima. Next base: position 670,161,799 of record CM038682.1, on the reverse strand, counting down.
GGTGTTTGTAGCATCTTTGGGGGCATATGCTTAGCTGACCTTAGGGGTGGGTTGTGTTGCGGTAGGCAAATGGCCGGTGTGCAGTGCCGTTTGGTATCTCGGGAACCACTGCACATCGTTCGGGGCTGTATGGGAAACCTCGGCGGACTCCTGCGGATGGAACCGAATAGGCGATAAACCTGGACTAGGGACTTGAGTGTTTAGGTAGGCGTGGCCGACACCCGTTAGGCTTCGCGGAAGGTTGCCGGTACATGTCGTGTAAGTGGTGAGCGTGTGTGAAGAAGTACATCCGTGCGAGGTTTAATATGATCTATTGAATAGCGTGTCCAGAAGGACTTGGGTTGCCTATATCGGTTCATAGACAAGTGAAAGTGGATACTCTAAAATGCAAGAATAGCGTGAGTGCTATGGATGGCGTTCTCGTAGGGAGGCGGGGCGGGTCCATAGTGGTGTATTGCCATGGTGAATATGTGGACTCGTGTGCGCCCTCAACGAGTTACTAGCGATGCGTGATTCAGGAGATACCACGGTGGCTGCCAGTCAAACTCCACCACCTTTTGATAATGATGCATATGTAGTTGATTACGATGTAAGTCTTGCTGAGTACAATTGTACTCACGTTTGCCTATTCTATGTTTTTTGCGAGAGTCGGATCTCGCTAGTAGTTCGCTTGGACTTGACGTTTAGCTTGTTACCTCAGCTACGATCTTGTGCCCTCGGAGAATCTGGTAGATAGTCGAGGCTTCTCAGCCTTTTCCATTTATAGTTATGCGTACTCGAGACATGATTAGCTAAACTTGTGCTTTGACTTGTATGCTCTGAGTGTTGGGTCATGAGACCCATGTTTGTAACATCTAAGCTCCTCGGGCCTAATGAATAATATTTGAGTCGTAGGTTATGTTATGATGCCATGTTGTATCTCGCATATTGAGCATAATGTGTGCATGTTTGAAATGCTTGGTATGTGTGGGATCCGACAAACTAGTTGTTTATCCTTGCAGCCTCTCATATGGGAAATGTAGTCTGCGTATACGGCGATAGTAGTCGCTTCTGGCCAGTTCACGAGTCACCTTCTTGGCCTCTGCTTGGACACTTGGTTGCGCGGCATGTGTTTCCTCCGTTCCTATACATCCCGAGAAATGTCGCAGTGTTATTGAGTCTGCCTAACTTGCTACGGCGGGCTACGAGTCTGTTAGCCAGTGCTACAGCGAATATATCGTTGATGACCGACATGCTCGATGTGATTCATATGCACTCCCCATGGGTTAGTGCCGCTTTGGGTTCACGACTAGCCATGTCGGGGGTTCTTTGTCATATGGATGCTAGCGACACTATCATATCACGTGAGCCAAAAGCAGCGGTCCGGGCCATGGTAAGCGACACGCATTAGAATACGTGCGTGAGGCGCAAAGTGATATGATGTGTTACATGCTAGATCGGTGTGACTTAGGATCGGGTCACAGCAGATCCGGTATGTGAATCGCTTCTGTTGAGCCAGGCCGTCTGAGGCTCTTTTGCCCGGCGTGTCTCTACCGCTGTGGTGAATCACCTTCAATTGAATCGCCTCAACCGTGCGCAGCGCAACAAGATTATCCATCGGGTTGGAGTAGTGCCGGAGTGTCTGCTGCACAGAACGCGCGCCCGGTATGATGGCGAGCAAATCTATCACCGAGGGCTGAATGGCGGCGCTTTGTCCCGTGCTTCGGCGGTTCACCGGCGGCGGATTCTGGTCCCTGCCCACAGGGTATTGACTCTCTTCCCTAAAACCGAAAGCGGGATCTTGCTTTTCATGACTTCATGTGCGCTCACGATCGGCGCGAGCCTATAAGCTGCGGCGTCCAGCGGCCCGTTCGCGCCATCCTTCGTCGCGGCTGCGGATCCGCTTTAGCCTTAGTGATTTGTTCCTTCACTTTTGCAATCTCGCGTTGTGCAGGTCTTGATCCGCGGATTAGCCTCCCATGAAACCAGCCATGTCGTCGAATAGCTCGATAAAACTTGAGCGGCGCACGAGGCCTCCTTCACGGCTGCCATCACCGCCGCTGAACCGGCGACCATCGGCGCGTGATCCGAAGAGTGGCGTAAACTTCGCGTGGCCATGAAGATCCCAACCGGTTGGGTAGATCAAAAGGGTCGGAATACTCTCACCGTCGGAACAGCCCTCGTCATGTCTTGCGGCTGATACGGAGACTCGGTTCCTCCGGTTGGCGACTTCGTCATCGAGTGAACAAGCGGTTTCGCCGTCGGATGCTGATCCGCCCTCGCAGTCTCCGTGGATGACTCCACAGCTGCAACAGCGGCCGGTTTAGCCGGGCAGGATTCTTCTTCGCTGAGCCGTCTCGGCGAGGTCGGTCTGGAATGTCCCAGGCCTGGCTTGCCGATCTTGCCGATGAACACATGTATGCCACCAAAGGGACCGGTACCCGTGCTCAATCGAGCGGCCTCGGGGCCCGGTCTGCGTCGTCGATGTAGATCTTGCCCGACGACTCTTAGTCATCGGCCCGGCATAACCTTGAGTCGCCGAACTTGCCCTCTAAGATCATCAAACCATCGTGCGATAGCCCCATGGTGGCGCCAAGCTGTGCGGTACAGGTTATGCGATGATCATGGCGAGCGATGTTTGCTTGTGTTGGAGTTCTTACGCTTCTTCTTGATCGGGGATAGGTTCAGGTGGCGGCTGAGCTAGCAGTGGATGTCGTTTGAGTTTACATGTTTCATCCGTAGTGGATGTTGATCTTATATATGATGTTGATGTATTCTTGTGGCTTTTGTGCCTTGTATGTATCCCACTATTATGTAATGTTGATGTAATGATATCCACCTTGCAAAAGCGTTCCAATATCTTGGTCTATCCTTGGTGGGAACTTGAGTTCCTTTTGGATAGGTCACATATTGGCGTGACATTCAATTATAGAGCCTCGACCGACCTTAACCCCCTTGATTGATCGTGTAGTTTGGCGTTGTTGAGTCTAGAAGAAAACTGTTTTGGTCTAGTTATATCGGAGGTAGGAATTCTTTTACTCCTCAGCCCTTAAATCGCTCTAGTGAGGAATCTTGGCGTGGGTGTTTTGAATTACTTCTCTTCCTTCAAATTTTCTTTAGGATCACGCAGTTGGTTTTGATAGTTGGTCCTCAGCTCTTTTCATCCGGTGCATTCTCGTCAAGTCGACTGAGTCTCTTCATCTTTGCAAGTTCAATCCTCGGTTCTTCCTCCGACATCATTGTTTTCCTTGTCCAAGAGTTGTCCTTGTTTTCCCCGCCCTCCCTTCTTCCTCTCGGAACGAGTCCGTAATTGAGTATCCATCCTACTGGCGAAGTCTTTGCTTTCTTTCCTCAATGATTTCAATGGTGTTTTCTCTTCAAGATATTAATCGGTTTCCCCTTCCAAGTTGTCTTTGTTTTCCGCCTCCACCCTCTTATTCGAGTACGAGTCTCTCTCGACCATCTATTTCGTGTGGAGCCTCTTGGTCTTCCCTCAATCATTTCAACGGTGAATTCTCGTCTCGTTCGTCATTCTTCACCCTTTCTTCTCCGGTGGACTCAATTCAAGTTTTTAGGGTTGATCATATTCTTTGCTTTTAATTCGCCTCTCGCGTTTACCATTCGGAGTTAGGAAGACATCTCGGAGATTCGTCTATGTTTGAATTAATTGAGGTTGTCACCTCGATCAAATATTTCAGTTCTTCGGTGCATCATCTATCTGTTCAACAATCCTTTCCGGGTGTTATCTATTCATTGGGCCCTAACCCACAGGTCTTTCGGGATCTTACGACTCTTCTAATTTCCGGAGTTATTCTCAATTCTTCGGAGTTGGCGTAGAATGAATTTCATCGTCAAATGCCTTTTCAGCGATTTCAAACCATTTCATTGTTGACTCAACCTCTTTTTTTCATTCTCCGGGAATACCTCAGTTATTTTGGTGGTGTTCCTCGTCGTCATTTCAAGATAGAAGAAGAGTTTTCCCTCTAAATCTTGTCCGTTCTCCGGAGATTCATGGTGATAGCTGATGTTATCCTATCTAATTGTTTCGATCGTTTGATTCTTTTCATCCATCCGAGTATCTCAGGAGTTACTTTCCGTCTCAATCATTGAGGCCATCTTTTGGAAGATATCTTCGTTCCAAGTTTTGATTCATTCCCCAATTATTCTATATCCGCCTTGCGTTCGTCTCAATATTCTTCCGATTAACCGTTCAAGCATTCTTCTATCGATTCGCGATCTCTTTGTTCTCTTGCATTTTAATTCCTCAAGTATCTTTGTGCTTTTCTAATTCTTCGGTGATTCATACTCTTTCATCAGTCATTTTGAATTCTTACGGTGGTTCGTTCAGATTCTTTTTCCTTGATTATAATTCAATTCATTCGTTCTTTCCAATCCTACGGGTGGTTCATGAAGTCCTTCTCAAGTTTGCGATATGTCATTTCTCAATTCTTTTCAAGAAGAATAAGTAGTTTGCAAAATCCATTGCTTGTCATCAATTTAATTTGATGAAGGATAAGCATACAATAAATCCTATTCTTATTTCATCAAGTGAGTAATCCCTTTCTTGGAGTTTGTTCGTAATGAATAAATTCTAGTTCAAATGTTTTAATCTTTTCTTTTCAGTTCAAACTTCCTCGACCATTTAGGCCAGACCTCCATCTAAATCATCGCAATGCTCATCTTATTCTTTCGTCCTTCATTCTATCTCATCATCCTTCGTTGAAGTTCTTCATGGTGGTTCTTCATATTTAATTCTTTCTTCAGAGTTTCATCAATATTTTGGTGGAATTCAAATATCTTTCTTCTTGCATCTCTAAGTGTAATTTATTCTCGTATTCTTTAGAATTGGAGTTGCATTTCTTTGTTCTTCAGATATTCAATCCACTCAATCCTTCCTTCTAAGTTCTTTCATTCAAATTCTTTCAATTCTTCAGGAGCATTGCGTTGTTATCTCGTCAAGTGTCATTCCATCTTACAAGCTCATATTATATTCTTTCCTTGTTCAGCGGTGTGCTGCCTAAATCTTGTAACATCCCAAATTTCCTATTTGGAATGTTTTACAATTATAATAAAGCATCCTATGCATCCTGTTTGAATTTGATTGTCATTTGAAGTTTTAGAGCAATTTGAGTTTGAATTTGAATTTCAAACTTTGGCATGTGAAACAATTCAAAAACTAAGCTGATAAATACTTGATCAAAAGTATGAGAGGAGCAAACATGACACTCCAAAAATATCAGAGGAAACATTGCCAAAAGATTTGGAATTCAAATCTGAATTTTATTTGAATTTGAAAAAATAGATTTTTATGAAGTTTGGATTTTGTCTTTGGAAAAATGTTCAAATGAAAGGAATATTCTGATCATTTGGTATATATATACCCTATATAAATTATTTATAGTTTGGGTTTTATTTTTGTTTTAGTTTTTTATTAAAAATAAAAAACCCTCGGCGCCGAGCCACCCCGAGCCCGGCCAGTGCCGCCTCCTCGGCCTTGAGCCCGGCCAGTAGCCCGGCCCAAGGGCAGCCAGCGTGACCAGGCAGACCAGCCACTACCCGCCCCCTCGCCCGAAAGGCCTAGGCCTCGGCCACCCGACCCCCTCGCCTCTCTCCCTCTCGCTGACCCGTGGGACCCCCTCTTCTTCCCCTACTTGCATACTTTGTGGAAGTCCAGGATCGAGGATCCGGGATCCCCACGCCCGATGCCTTCAGGGCAAGCCGACCCCATGCTATAAAGCCCCACCCATTCCCCCCTAGCCTGCTTGGACCTCTCCTCTCTCCCTCCCGAGCTCACGGGTGACCATCCACCTCAAATGCTTGTGGCCACCTAGTCACCCGACCCCCCCAAACACGAACCTCCCAGAGCCTCACATGGCTCCCCGACGACTGTGACTTCATGGCCTTGGGGCCTTGACGCACTCTGCCCTTGCCGCCTGTGATCCAGTAGCCCGGCATCGCCCTCCACCGTCAGATCCTAAATCTATGGCCGTAGATTAGAAGCCCCAGAAGAATAGGTTTTATTAAAACCAAACCCGACGATCGGTTTAATTTTAGTTAGGTTTATTTTATTAGGCGGTTCGTTTAGTTTAAACCTAGGGCCCATTAGCCTATCTAGCATACAGGGCACAGTTTAGGCCCATTAGGTTTTTTCTTTATTTGATTTTCTTTTTAGCGAATAGTTTCAATTTTCAAAATGTATATCTTTTATTCTGTTTAATATTTTTGAGTGATTCTTTTTTGTTGGATTGCAAATTTTATGTAGTTTCTGAAAAATATATATATAGCTATGTTAAAAATAATTAAAAATGCTTTAATATTGTTTTAGTCAGAATAGTAAATCTGCTATAACTTTAGTTAGAAAATTATTTTGCATGATTCTTTTTGTCACTTTTATTTTGACATTGCCAAACCCTAGAAATTAACTTTGGTATTTTAGGATTAATAAATAATTAATTTTAGACAGAATCCTATTAATCCTAATTAATTAACTAGTTCTGTTTTCCTAATTAATTAATTAGTAAATTAATTTATTTTAACTTGTGATTAGTTATTCTAGGTTAGTTTCTGTCATGCTAGTAGATGAACTTTTATTTATAATTAATAAAAGTTTTAAATTTTTTCTTAATAGAAATTGGATTAGGCCTAAAATGAGGTTTATAATAGCTTTTAATTAATTCTTTTTGCTCCTAATTGCTTAGTTAATCCTTTTGTTAAGTTAACCTAAAACCATGATTAGGTTATATTAAGGAAATTTTGCTATATAAAACTATTTTGTATTGTTTGAGTAGGGAAAACTTTGAATTGGTTTCTTTGAGTTTTCTTTTGGATTTGGTTTTGATTGCTTTGTTGTGTTATGTTACTTTTGTTATGTTGTGATCCTCTTGCTTTGTGCTTATTGTGTTATTGTTTGTCTCGGTAGAGTTTCGGATGAAGCTTGCTACTCTGACTCTTTAGCTTCGAGGATCATCACAAGGCAAGTTTTGATCATGTTATTTCTATACCTATGTTTTGTGCATTAGTAGTTGTCACCACCCCACCATGCATGCAGTAGTGAAATCTTGAAGTCATTAAACTTGAGTAGTATCATGTGGTAGGATGAACCAATCCCTTGTTACCTTGACCGGGACGTAGTAGTTACTTTTGCTATGCTCGTGAAGCGGATTTGGGATGAGTGAAATTCATAAGCAAGATGTGATAGTCAATGATGATGATGACCCCATGAACTACAATGATCAAGATGGACTTGGAAAATCACTCTTTGGGTGGAGGGCGGTTGGCGGGCACCTGGAGCACCAGTGGTGGCGGGATGCATAGGCGCCATGACATCCTGCGGACTTCACCCAGCCACGAAGAGAAGGATGGATGCCCCATGACCGGAAGCTTACTGTGCAGCGCAAGCCATTATGGGCTCTGGCTGGTTGACCCTAGTAGTGACGCTGGTGGGCGGTACTCGAGAAGTAGACGAGCGGTAGGATTGGATGGGTACCGGCGGTGGCGGAAGAACTCTTTGGAAGACCTGTTTCATTAGTCCTCTTCAAACACCATGAAGTCAAGACTTTAAAGGAGGAATGATTCTTGCGGAAAGTCGCCATCTGCGAGTGTTATAACCTAATCGATTAGCCGTGTCCCGATTCTGGACATTTGAGCCTCTGGACCTTGGAAGTCGGATATCTCAACACTAAAACTAATGGATTAATTTTGAGGTTTATGACTTAATAATAATTTGGGGCGAGATATTGGTTGGCGGAACCATCTCAATAACTACCAACAATTGTAGTAATTTGCAAATAAGTCCCTTATGGTAGGATAAAATTGGCTTTCAAAATGATGAAACTTAGAGCTCCACAGCAAAATGCATATAGTGTTAGTAACTTTATTGTTATTCTTCGACTTGCGACTTATTCCAAAGCTGACCTACATGGCTACAACGTATTATGTTGCGAGATATATTCAGAGGTGAGGAGCTCGCTCGCTTGGCGATGCCCTGAGTCGGATGGACTCGCTTACCTTCAACAGTTTATTTCTCATGAGTTGGCCTTGGGCGAATTTATTCCCTTGTAAGACTCTATATGAGAATCGATTAATGATATTCAGGTGTGATTGAACTTTGATTACTTTATCGATGTCTTTGTGGTACCGCATGATCTTGGGATGGTACGAACCGAGATTTGACGATTTTGGGTCGGTCGCTCTGAGATGGTATCGTCGAACACTGCGACCGTGGATCGTAACCCTAGGATCGGAAAGCCATAGCGAGACCATTTTTTTGAACCCCTTTTCATTCTATAATTCTTCCACTTCAATTCGACTCTTCTCCCGCAACATTCTAGATGGCGCGAGTTCACCCGGTTTGCTACGGTTCTGCGGCCCGATGAGGCGATGCCCTTTGGAAGGCTGGTCGAGATGGTGAAGCAGCTGAAGATAGCTCTACCCTCGATCCTGGGAAGCCCACTAATGCACCAAGCGGACACCGCTCTGGTTGAGGTGCATATCGGGGAGAACCTTTGGAGACACACGGACCCTCAACTTTGAGTTCACGAGTTCAACTGGATCATCGGAAGAGGCGTGGCGATCTACGAGCACTTGGACATCTCGAGAGAATCTGAGGCCGAGCTCGATCCTCGGACCTCGCCATGGTTTCTCGCGAGGGCAAGAATGGAGATATCATCCGTACCATTGAGGGCGATTCCTCTCTCTCATCCGGGACTTGGAGTGTCTTCTCGAAGCGGAGATTCAGGCTCGCCGTAACTTCGAAGACACGGGAAGCTTTGTTCATGACTGGGCTGGAGGAAACGCCTTGAACTTCCTTGGCCATGAGGAAATCACGGACTTCATGGAGATAGTCGACGATCTGAAGATGAAGCTTGCATGATAGAGAAAAAGATGGACTTGGGAGGACCTTTACCAGTGGAGATGAAGCACCCTCGTGAGCAATGATCAGAGTTTGAAGGAGTACCACGAAGGAAACCCCAAGAGGCGCCAGCGATGAAGACTTTTAGTCGACCACCATGTTATCTTTTTTTTTAAATCGATCAGTTAGGCGATGTTTTTCCTTCGATTAGTCATGAGCTTTTTGTCGAGTTTGAACCATGTTTGAGTGGAATGAATAAATGATTGGTGTGTTATGATTGTGCATTCATATGGGTAGTGTATTTCTCATAGACCATTGTTCTATTCTAATTACCCTCCAAAACACGGATGCCTCGGGGCGTGACCTGGTTTCCGCGGAGCTCACCAGCTCCCGATACTGTGATGCGCTCACGATTCAGAATCAAAACAACACGCCAACAATCCACACCACCACCACCTGTGGACAATTTGACTTTCGATTTACGAGGTTGAATCCGCCAGTGTTCACTAGTACTTGAGGCCAATTGGTGATGATTGGCTCCATAAGATGGAAGAGCTAGTCACCGTTGGATGCTGCGATGCTGAAGGTGCGCTTTGCAGCGCATCAAGCTGGATGGACCTGCAGCTTCTTGGTGGGAGAATTACACGCCACTTTTCCATGGGTGGCATCACTTGGGATCAATTCAGCAGAGCCTTCGCTGCTCATGTCTCGGTAGGAGCCATGAGTGCGAAGCGTGAGTTCGCAATTCGCGAGAGAATCTTGTGTAGCGATCGTGGATGGAATCAGCAAGCTTGCTCGCTATGCCCCGATGATGTGGCCACGGATGCATAGCGGAGAAGTTCCTTGGGGACTCAATGATGAACTGAGCATGCAGCTTATTGTGGCTACTTTCAACAACTACGAGTGGTAGACAAGGCCATCACGGAAAGGCAGCAGCGGATGAAAGCATAGCGGAAGTACAGAGAAGCACAACTCGGAGCTGGCGAAGCCCGCTATGCGTACTCGGGAGGCACCCCATCATAACCATGGAGTTCATAACCATGGAGGAAATGGAATAACGCAGCGGACAACAAGTCGGCCATGGCAATGGCAATGGAAATGGTAATGGCAATCAACACCGTTCTGCCCGGCTCGAAGGATCTGAGCCACATCACACTTCAAGTGCGGAAGGCGGGGCACTCATGCCAACTGCCGGAGTAGCGAAGGCAGGGATGGCAATGGAGCTCGTGACCCAATCCTTTCCCTCGTGCTCAAGTGAACCACATCGGCGTGGAGGGCGTCTATGATCAACGGAACAACTTGTGGTTGGTAAGTTTTATTGAATTCACGTTCAGTTTTGGTTCTCTTTGATTACGGTGCAGCGCATTCATTCATATCAAGGGTAGTTGTGGAAAATACGGATTCGCACTAGAACCCTTAGAAGCCCCGGCGTCGGTTCGCGAGGAGGAGAAATGATGGCGAGGTTTAAGCTGTCACGCAACCTTAACCGGGAACCACAAATTTCCGTGGAACTCATAGTGTTGAAACCAGACCTTGGATGTAATCCTAGGCATGGATTGGTTGTCAAAGTATGAAGGGACATTGGCGTGCGGCAAGTCTATTCGCTCACCACCGGGCGAAGAGGATCAAAATATGTAACCGTGGAATCGAGGGTACATTCCCTCACGGGTTGTTGGGAGGAAGTGCCGATGGTGCAAGAATTCCCGATGTGTTTCGGAGGAATTACGAGAATATGCCAGACGAGGACATTGAATTTGATTGAGTTATTGCACAGCCCCAATATCCAAGAGACCTTATCGGATGCCACGAATGAGTTGAAAGAGATCAAGGATCAAATAAATGAGTTATTGGAGAAAGGATATATCGTCAAGCTCATCACCTTAGAGGCCCATTCTTTTGGTAGAGAAGAAGGATGGAAGCTTGAGGATGGTTGTGGATTATCGTGCATTGAGCGAAGTAACCATCAAGAACAAGTACCCTGCGATGATCAATGACTTGTTTGATCAACTTGTTGGAGCAAGGTATTCTCTAAGATCGATCTTGATCGGTATCACCGATTGAAAATTCGTGAAAAGGATATACCCAAGCATTCACTACGGTATGGTTTATCGAGTATACCGTCATGTCATTTGGATTGACTAATGCTCACGCATACTTCATGAATTTGATGAACAAGGTGTTCATGGTATTTGGACAAGTTTGTCGTGGTGTTCATCGATGACATATTGATTTTCTCCAAGGCGAGGAAGAGCATAAAGAACATTTGCGTCTAGTTGGAGATTGAAACATCAGTTGTATGCCAAGTTCAGCAAATGTGAATTTTGGTTGAAGGAAGTTGGATTCCTCGGACATGTTATTTCAGGAGAAGGAATAGCAGTTGATCCCCAAGTTGAATCAGTCACCGATTGGCGAGCACCCACCTCGATCAAGGAGATCCATGATTTCGGACTCGCGAGATATTATCGGAGGTTCATTGAGAACTTCGAAGATTGCCAAGCCCATGACTGAGTGTTGAAGAAGAAGCTCAAGTATGTTTGGACGAGGAATGTGAAGCCAGTTTTCAGTTGAAAAGCGGTTGGTCACAGCCCGGTGTTGATTTTGCGGACATACAAAGGAATACCAGGTTTATTGTGGCGCTTCTCGTCAAGGACTCGGAGGAGTATTGATGCAGGAAGGTAAGGTTGTAGCTTATGCCTCCAGACAGCTCTGACCTCATGAGATGAATTATGCCACATGATTTGGAGTTAGCGGTGTAGTGCATGCACTCAAGACACAGAGACATTTCCTCATCGGAAATCGTTGTGATGTCTACAGATCACAAGAGTTTGAAATATATCTTCCGCAGGAAGAATTGAACCTCGAGCGGAGGAGATGGCTAGAGTTGATAAAGGACTATGACATGAGATTGCATTACCACGGTAAAGCTAATGTTGTAGCAGATGCTTTGAGCGTAAGATTGTGAATACTCTTACAGGATTACCCGAGGTTGGTCGATGACCTCGGAGATCTCGTGGAGATAGTTCGAAAAGTTTGTTGCAACTCTGGAAGTTCAGTCCACCTTGACCGAAAGGATTCGGAAGCCGAGTCGGACAAAGCGATGAGATAAAGCAAAAGATGGAGGAAGGAAAAGCTAAAGGATTCCGTGGATGAACATTGAAGTCAATACTCCGAGCAACTTGTTGTAGTGAATGGACAATATTCTCATTAAGCGTGTTGGTTATTAAACCATCATCCTAAGATTGATCGTGCTACCTAGTCCTTATTTTGGTGCACTCTTGATTGATGAGTTAGGATCTTGTCAAGTCCTCACTCATTTGATAATATCGTCTTGCCCTCAAAAGCAAGATTGTTCTCGAGCTTAGTAACATACCGATTGGTTCGTGACTTTCCAAATATCTTCTTGGAAGTGTTCGGGTTGTTCCTGACTGTTATGTTGGGCTCGTGATCAAGTTGGTTTCTTGTGAACCACCCTTCTCCAAGAATCATGTTTGGATACCCGAGCTAGTTGGTTAAGCCACACAACAACTTGGAGAGTTGGAAGATAAAAGCTTGCCTAACTTAGTTCGATCCAAGGGATATTCTTGTGTAGTGTGTGTTGAAGAAAGATGATATCTTCATCGATTGGTCCTCGTGATCGGTTGTTGGACCTATTGTCCTACCAATTCTTTGATTTGAGTATGGGCCATTGTCAAGTCAAATCGAACCAACGATATTATAATGTTGTCTTACTCGTGGTTGATCCTCGAGCATACACCATTATACCTTTTGGTGCGACCAATGCTATCACCGTGTTCATGATGGTGGAAGTCGGTGATATGGAAATTCCGATGAGTTGTTGTTGAGCCCATCGCAGACAATTTGTCTTTCCCATGAGTCGTGTGGAACCTCAACCTAGTGTTGGAAACTTGTGTAAGCATTTCCTTATGTTTTGTTCATGAAGCCTATGCTTGGATGGAAGAAGTGACTTCCTCAAACTCACGTGCATTTGATGTAAGATGTGGCCGTGGGTTAGAAAGCTTGTTTGCCTCTGTGGAATCATCCCAAGTCCGTCATGCGCGTCGCAGTATTCTATGGGATGATAGGCTGATCATCCTCATTCGTATGTATCCCTAGCACACCAAGCCACTGATTGATTTGTTCCAAGGAAGGAAGTTCCTTCTTAAGAGCATGCCTTATGCAAGGACTTCAATATCCTCGATTATGGTTCCCCACGAACTTCGGTAGTGTTTTATTATAAGACTACCATGTGGTCATGCTTGTCTTGGACAACGTGTTCACATGTTGGTAGCAAACCAGCTCATGTTTTGGAGCTTACCCATAGTTCATCCCCAGGAATCTCGCGTCATCTCGTTGGTTTTGTTGCATTCTTTCCTCTTGGACATGGTCGATATCCTATCTAATCGGATCTGAATCTCAGATATGATGGTTGGAACATTCGAGCGATTTGCATTTCGTTTCCCAGCTTGTACCCCATTGTGCCAATTTCTATGGGCTGCCTTCTTAGTAATTTGTTCAAGATCATCCTCAAAAGTGGACTTACCATGGGCCCCTCCCCTTGATGATAATCAAAATCATCCATTGCGTTGTCTTCAACAAGGTAATCCACATCATCCATTCTATTCGGTGTACCATTCCTTTGCACTCCACCAAATGATGCTTGTGATTGCCTTTGGTGGTATAAAGTTCCAATGATCTATGGATCAAAAGTAATTCTTTTGCCACTTAAGGAATAGTTCTTTCGTCACATTTCTCGAGGTGCCCGTTGTTGGATCATGGTAAATATTTCCTCACCACCTGACACCATCCACCGTCTCCCTAAGCGTGGAATTGTACCACTAATCAAACCTGGTTGTTGTTCTTCCATCCCTCGATGCATTTGTGTCTCAACTTGAGATGTCACCGTCTCGGTCCGTGAGTCGATCATGTTTACTTGATCTTCGTGAAGATCGAATCCGTAAGTTTCCCCTTCTTTACATTGTCGTGGGTGAAGATCTCGAGCGTCAAGACTAAGATGATGGAGTAAATCAACATTTTAGAAGAGCGATGGATCATGAAGATTGTGGTAGTTTGTGACTTCCCTTTTCCTCTTACCTCACACCTTGAATCTCGGGCGAGATTCTTGTTTAGTAAGGGGTGACTGTCACACCCTAGATCAGCCCGAGCTTGCTTGTAACTAGTAGCATTGCATCCATGCATCATGTTTAATTTCCATGAAATTTGAAATGGGGATGATCAAGCCCTAACACTAAAGCAATTCACATAGGTTCAAATTAAAAATAATTTCAAAAACCCAAATTGGTTGGCAAAATATTCATGATTAATGGAAAGGGTGAAAACCATATCCGGAGATGATGGATATTTTTCAAGACATTTGGATATTTGAATAAACCATATTGTATTTGAATTGGGGCATTAAAAAAACTATTAATATTTTTAAAATGCTCAACAATTAAAATAGTTAAGGGCCTCTTAATAATTGATTAATGCCCACAATTATTTTCAGGATTTATTTAAATAGTTTAGTATTTTACTAAACTAAAACAAAACAGAAAATAGAAAATGGAATAAGGAAAGAGAGAGAGGATTACAGCTTGCCTCTCGCCCCACCCGACCTTTCCCCCCTCTCTGCTCGTGGCCCGGTTGGTGGACCCACCAACCATCCGCCGCTCGTCGCCTACCTCTGCCGATGGCGGAAGGAGGTTTCTGGCGACAGCCTTGAGCCTCGCCACCTCCTCCCTCCTTTTGGCTCCCCTCGGCCGGAGGCGCCGCGCCTCCCGAACCCCTCGTCCTCTTTCCTCTCCTGGACCCCATTTCCTCCTCTGCCTCCCTCTCGGCGCACCACCCGGCCCATCGCCACCGCTTCGTTCGCCACGGCCACCAAGCCACCCCTGCCTGCCTGGCTCGGGGCTCCGCCTCGACCCCTCTTCCACTCCACGATCCACGGCCCTCAGGCCACCACTTCGTGGCGTCGTGGCCATCTCCAACCTCGGGCACCAGGCCCCTACGCCGTCGATTCGCCTCCGCAGCCCTCGAGCCTTGACCCTCAAGCGGACTCACGGTGAGCCCCAGTCGTTTCCCCCTCTTCCTCGACTTGTTCCCCTCCTCTAGCCACCGTTCCCACCAGGCGAAACCCGCCCGCGCCGTGCCTGTCGCCCGCATGGCTAGAGCCTCAATGGCTCGAAGCCAACCCCACCTCCGTGCTCGCGCCAGCACCGGAGGCACGTGCCTGCAACACCCCCTAGCGCCTGCGCCCTACTTGCCGTTAGCCAAACTCGGCACGCCTCTGTGCGTCAGGCGTCGATTCCGCCAATCGAGCTCAACCCTCCACCAAGAGCCTCGGCTCATCCCAGCTCCTCGATGCCTCCATGAGCATTTGGTGGCGGAGTGGCTCCCTCTCGCCGCTTGTCGCGTCTCTTGCGGTTAAGCGCCGGCCGACCTTGACCTTGACGGGTGGGCCTGGTTGACTCTCGTCAATGGTGAGAGGACCACATTTAATAACTAGGTTTAGTTTTATTTAAAATCTAATTAAGCTAATTACTCGACACGTGGGACCTGCGTCAGATTTGACTGGACATATGAGTTGACCTCTTTGGCCAGGATGATGACTTAATCTGATGTCATTAATCATTTTCTCATTTAATATAATTCAGGAAATTTGAGAAAATACCCCAAACTTCTATAAATCATAGAAATTCAACGCTTTCAGTTGAAATAATTTATATATGAAAAATGATCAGAAAAATATGAAGAATCTGTTTATGCCATGATCATGCATGTTTGAACAAGTTAACATCACTGAATAGGATGAATCATGATTAGGGTAATTTATGAAATAGCATTTGGAGTTGGAGTTCAACCTTGTTTGAATTCCACTTCAACTAACTTGGATTATTCTTGCATTAGGTGAATTCAGTACCTTAATATGACATGTCATTCATGTGAATGTGCATTGCATTGATTGTGTTCTCTCTTGTTTGCGGTAATTGTCCCTCTTTGGTAGGCGATGTCTGCGCGATGAGTTCGATGACACCGATGAAGAACTATATTATCTTGAAGTGCCAGAAGCAAAACCCCTTGTTCATTCGATACAATCCCACTCTCGCTCCTGCTCTATTTTATTGCATTAGGACAACATCGATTCAATTGCTGCGGTAGCTGAACCCCTTGATCCTTTGCATGACTGTCATTCCACGATAATTAGATGAAACCCACTAGCATGGTAGAATTGTTTGAGCCATGTTGTGCCTACTCATTTATGCTTGTTGTCATGCACTACTGCTAGAGTTGAGTCGGGTGCGATTCATGAGGAATGAATTGGAATTATTATGAACATGTCCTATTGTTGTGTGAGCTAAGTGTGTGAACACGATTTGGTAAGTATCGATGAGAGGCCATGTAGGAGTACATGGTGGGTTGTTTCATTGAAGCCGATCCTAGGCGAGATCTGTGTTTGTGATCCATGAATTAGCTACTACCACGCATTGGGCCCGAAACCAATGGACCCTCTCGGCTTCTTAACCACCTGTTCATAGTCCAGGGAGTTGCAGTAGTTCAGGTGTTTGTAGCATCTTTGGGGGCATATGCTTAGCTGACCTTAGGGGTGGGTTGTGTTGCGGTAGGCAAATGGCCGGTGTGCAGTGCCGTTTGGTATCTCGGGAACCACTGCACATCGTTCGGGGCTGTATGGGAAACCTCGGCGGACTCCTGCGGATGGAACCGAATAGGCGATAAACCTGGACTAGGGACTTGAGTGTTTAGGTAGGCGTGGCCGACACCCGTTAGGCTTCGCGGAAGGTTGCCGGTACATGTCGTGTAAGTGGTGAGCGTGTGTGAAGAAGTACATCCGTGCGAGGTTTAATATGATCTATTGAATAGCGTGTCCAGAAGGACTTGGGTTGCCTATATCGGTTCATAGACAAGTGAAAGTGGATACTCTAAAATGCAAGAATAGCGTGAGTGCTATGGATGGCGTTCTCGTAGGGAGGCGGGGCGGGTCCATAGTGGTGTATTGCCATGGTGAATATGTGGACTCGTGTGCGCCCTCAACGAGTTACTAGCGATGCGTGATTCAGGAGATACCACGGTGGCTGCCAGTCAAACTCCACCACCTTTTGATAATGATGCATATGTAGTTGATTACGATGTAAGTCTTGCTGAGTACAATTGTACTCACGTTTGCCTATTCTATGTTTTTTGCGAGAGTCGGATCTCGCTAGTAGTTCGCTTGGACTTGACGTTTAGCTTGTTACCTCAGCTACGATCTTGTGCCCTCGGAGAATCTGGTAGATAGTCGAGGCTTCTCAGCCTTTTCCATTTATAGTTATGCGTACTCGAGACATGATTAGCTAAACTTGTGCTTTGACTTGTATGCTCTGAGTGTTGGGTCATGAGACCCATGTTTGTAACATCTAAGCTCCTCGGGCCTAATGAATAATATTTGAGTCGTAGGTTATGTTATGATGCCATGTTGTATCTCGCATATTGAGCATAATGTGTGCATGTTTGAAATGCTTGGTATGTGTGGGATCCGACAAACTAGTTGTTTATCCTTGCAGCCTCTCATATGGGAAATGTAGTCTGCGTATACGGCGATAGTAGTCGCTTCTGGCCAGTTCACGAGTCACCTTCTTGGCCTCTGCTTGGACACTTGGTTGCGCGGCATGTGTTTCCTCCGTTCCTATACATCCCGAGAAATGTCGCAGTGTTATTGAGTCTGCCTAACTTGCTACGGCGGGCTACGAGTCTGTTAGCCAGTGCTACAGCGAATATATCGTTGATGACCGACATGCTCGATGTGATTCATATGCACTCCCCATGGGTTAGTGCCGCTTTGGGTTCACGACTAGCCATGTCGGGGGTTCTTTGTCATATGGATGCTAGCGACACTATCATATCACGTGAGCCAAAAGCAGCGGTCCGGGCCATGGTAAGCGACACGCATTAGAATACGTGCGTGAGGCGCAAAGTGATATGATGTGTTACATGCTAGATCGGTGTGACTTAGGATCGGGTCACAGCAGATCCGGTATGTGAATCGCTTCTGTTGAGCCAGGCCGTCTGAGGCTCTTTTGCCCGGCGTGTCTCTACCGCTGTGGTGAATCACCTTCAATTGAATCGCCTCAACCGTGCGCAGCGCAACAAGATTATCCATCGGGTTGGAGTAGTGCCGGAGTGTCTGCTGCACAGAACGCGCGCCCGGTATGATGGCGAGCAAATCTATCACCGAGGGCTGAATGGCGGCGCTTTGTCCCGTGCTTCGGCGGTTCACCGGCGGCGGATTCTGGTCCCTGCCCACAGGGTATTGACTCTCTTCCCTAAAACCGAAAGCGGGATCTTGCTTTTCATGACTTCATGTGCGCTCACGATCGGCGCGAGCCTATAAGCTGCGGCGTCCAGCGGCCCGTTCGCGCCATCCTTCGTCGCGGCTGCGGATCCGCTTTAGCCTTAGTGATTTGTTCCTTCACTTTTGCAATCTCGCGTTGTGCAGGTCTTGATCCGCGGATTAGCCTCCCATGAAACCAGCCATGTCGTCGAATAGCTCGATAAAACTTGAGCGGCGCACGAGGCCTCCTTCACGGCTGCCATCACCGCCGCTGAACCGGCGACCATCGGCGCGTGATCCGAAGAGTGGCGTAAACTTCGCGTGGCCATGAAGATCCCAACCGGTTGGGTAGATCAAAAGGGTCGGAATACTCTCACCGTCGGAACAGCCCTCGTCATGTCTTGCGGCTGATACGGAGACTCGGTTCCTCCGGTTGGCGACTTCGTCATCGAGTGAACAAGCGGTTTCGCCGTCGGATGCTGATCCGCCCTCGCAGTCTCCGTGGATGACTCCACAGCTGCAACAGCGGCCGGTTTAGCCGGGCAGGATTCTTCTTCGCTGAGCCGTCTCGGCGAGGTCGGTCTGGAATGTCCCAGGCCTGGCTTGCCGATCTTGCCGATGAACACATGTATGCCACCAAAGGGACCGGTACCCGTGCTCAATCGAGCGGCCTCGGGGCCCGGTCTGCGTCGTCGATGTAGATCTTGCCCGACGACTCTTAGTCATCGGCCCGGCATAACCTTGAGTCGCCGAACTTGCCCTCTAAGATCATCAAACCATCGTGCGATAGCCCCATGGTGGCGCCAAGCTGTGCGGTACAGGTTATGCGATGATCATGGCGAGCGATGTTTGCTTGTGTTGGAGTTCTTACGCTTCTTCTTGATCGGGGATAGGTTCAGGTGGCGGCTGAGCTAGCAGTGGATGTCGTTTGAGTTTACATGTTTCATCCGTAGTGGATGTTGATCTTATATATGATGTTGATGTATTCTTGTGGCTTTTGTGCCTTGTATGTATCCCACTATTATGTAATGTTGATGTAATGATATCCACCTTGCAAAAGCGTTCCAATATCTTGGTCTATCCTTGGTGGGAACTTGAGTTCCTTTTGGATAGGTCACATATTGGCGTGACATTCAATTATAGAGCCTCGACCGACCTTAACCCCCTTGATTGATCGTGTAGTTTGGCGTTGTTGAGTCTAGAAGAAAACTGTTTTGGTCTAGTTATATCGGAGGTAGGAATTCTTTTACTCCTCAGCCCTTAAATCGCTCTAGTGAGGAATCTTGGCGTGGGTGTTTTGAATTACTTCTCTTCCTTCAAATTTTCTTTAGGATCACGCAGTTGGTTTTGATAGTTGGTCCTCAGCTCTTTTCATCCGGTGCATTCTCGTCAAGTCGACTGAGTCTCTTCATCTTTGCAAGTTCAATCCTCGGTTCTTCCTCCGACATCATTGTTTTCCTTGTCCAAGAGTTGTCCTTGTTTTCCCCGCCCTCCCTTCTTCCTCTCGGAACGAGTCCGTAATTGAGTATCCATCCTACTGGCGAAGTCTTTGCTTTCTTTCCTCAATGATTTCAATGGTGTTTTCTCTTCAAGATATTAATCGGTTTCCCCTTCCAAGTTGTCTTTGTTTTCCGCCTCCACCCTCTTATTCGAGTACGAGTCTCTCTCGACCATCTATTTCGTGTGGAGCCTCTTGGTCTTCCCTCAATCATTTCAACGGTGAATTCTCGTCTCGTTCGTCATTCTTCACCCTTTCTTCTCCGGTGGACTCAATTCAAGTTTTTAGGGTTGATCATATTCTTTGCTTTTAATTCGCCTCTCGCGTTTACCATTCGGAGTTAGGAAGACATCTCGGAGATTCGTCTATGTTTGAATTAATTGAGGTTGTCACCTCGATCAAATATTTCAGTTCTTCGGTGCATCATCTATCTGTTCAACAATCCTTTCCGGGTGTTATCTATTCATTGGGCCCTAACCCACAGGTCTTTCGGGATCTTACGACTCTTCTAATTTCCGGAGTTATTCTCAATTCTTCGGAGTTGGCGTAGAATGAATTTCATCGTCAAATGCCTTTTCAGCGATTTCAAACCATTTCATTGTTGACTCAACCTCTTTTTTTCATTCTCCGGGAATACCTCAGTTATTTTGGTGGTGTTCCTCGTCGTCATTTCAAGATAGAAGAAGAGTTTTCCCTCTAAATCTTGTCCGTTCTCCGGAGATTCATGGTGATAGCTGATGTTATCCTATCTAATTGTTTCGATCGTTTGATTCTTTTCATCCATCCGAGTATCTCAGGAGTTACTTTCCGTCTCAATCATTGAGGCCATCTTTTGGAAGATATCTTCGTTCCAAGTTTTGATTCATTCCCCAATTATTCTATATCCGCCTTGCGTTCGTCTCAATATTCTTCCGATTAACCGTTCAAGCATTCTTCTATCGATTCGCGATCTCTTTGTTCTCTTGCATTTTAATTCCTCAAGTATCTTTGTGCTTTTCTAATTCTTCGGTGATTCATACTCTTTCATCAGTCATTTTGAATTCTTACGGTGGTTCGTTCAGATTCTTTTTCCTTGATTATAATTCAATTCATTCGTTCTTTCCAATCCTACGGGTGGTTCATGAAGTCCTTCTCAAGTTTGCGATATGTCATTTCTCAATTCTTTTCAAGAAGAATAAGTAGTTTGCAAAATCCATTGCTTGTCATCAATTTAATTTGATGAAGGATAAGCATACAATAAATCCTATTCTTATTTCATCAAGTGAGTAATCCCTTTCTTGGAGTTTGTTCGTAATGAATAAATTCTAGTTCAAATGTTTTAATCTTTTCTTTTCAGTTCAAACTTCCTCGACCATTTAGGCCAGACCTCCATCTAAATCATCGCAATGCTCATCTTATTCTTTCGTCCTTCATTCTATCTCATCATCCTTCGTTGAAGTTCTTCATGGTGGTTCTTCATATTTAATTCTTTCTTCAGAGTTTCATCAATATTTTGGTGGAATTCAAATATCTTTCTTCTTGCATCTCTAAGTGTAATTTATTCTCGTATTCTTTAGAATTGGAGTTGCATTTCTTTGTTCTTCAGATATTCAATCCACTCAATCCTTCCTTCTAAGTTCTTTCATTCAAATTCTTTCAATTCTTCAGGAGCATTGCGTTGTTATCTCGTCAAGTGTCATTCCATCTTACAAGCTCATATTATATTCTTTCCTTGTTCAGCGGTGTGCTGCCTAAATCTTGTAACATCCCAAATTTCCTATTTGGAATGTTTTACAATTATAATAAAGCATCCTATGCATCCTGTTTGAATTTGATTGTCATTTGAAGTTTTAGAGCAATTTGAGTTTGAATTTGAATTTCAAACTTTGGCATGTGAAACAATTCAAAAACTAAGCTGATAAATACTTGATCAAAAGTATGAGAGGAGCAAACATGACACTCCAAAAATATCAGAGGAAACATTGCCAAAAGATTTGGAATTCAAATCTGAATTTTATTTGAATTTGAAAAAATAGATTTTTATGAAGTTTGGATTTTGTCTTTGGAAAAATGTTCAAATGAAAGGAATATTCTGATCATTTGGTATATATATACCCTATATAAATTATTTATAGTTTGGGTTTTATTTTTGTTTTAGTTTTTTATTAAAAATAAAAAACCCTCGGCGCCGAGCCACCCCGAGCCCGGCCAGTGCCGCCTCCTCGGCCTTGAGCCCGGCCAGTAGCCCGGCCCAAGGGCAGCCAGCGTGACCAGGCAGACCAGCCACTACCCGCCCCCTCGCCCGAAAGGCCTAGGCCTCGGCCACCCGACCCCCTCGCCTCTCTCCCTCTCGCTGACCCGTGGGACCCCCTCTTCTTCCCCTACTTGCATACTTTGTGGAAGTCCAGGATCGAGGATCCGGGATCCCCACGCCCGATGCCTTCAGGGCAAGCCGACCCCATGCTATAAAGCCCCACCCATTCCCCCCTAGCCTGCTTGGACCTCTCCTCTCTCCCTCCCGAGCTCACGGGTGACCATCCACCTCAAATGCTTGTGGCCACCTAGTCACCCGACCCCCCCAAACACGAACCTCCCAGAGCCTCACATGGCTCCCCGACGACTGTGACTTCATGGCCTTGGGGCCTTGACGCACTCTGCCCTTGCCGCCTGTGATCCAGTAGCCCGGCATCGCCCTCCACCGTCAGATCCTAAATCTATGGCCGTAGATTAGAAGCCCCAGAAGAATAGGTTTTATTAAAACCAAACCCGACGATCGGTTTAATTTTAGTTAGGTTTATTTTATTAGGCGGTTCGTTTAGTTTAAACCTAGGGCCCATTAGCCTATCTAGCATACAGGGCACAGTTTAGGCCCATTAGGTTTTTTCTTTATTTGATTTTCTTTTTAGCGAATAGTTTCAATTTTCAAAATGTATATCTTTTATTCTGTTTAATATTTTTGAGTGATTCTTTTTTGTTGGATTGCAAATTTTATGTAGTTTCTGAAAAATATATATATAGCTATGTTAAAAATAATTAAAAATGCTTTAATATTGTTTTAGTCAGAATAGTAAATCTGCTATAACTTTAGTTAGAAAATTATTTTGCATGATTCTTTTTGTCACTTTTATTTTGACATTGCCAAACCCTAGAAATTAACTTTGGTATTTTAGGATTAATAAATAATTAATTTTAGACAGAATCCTATTAATCCTAATTAATTAACTAGTTCTGTTTTCCTAATTAATTAATTAGTAAATTAATTTATTTTAACTTGTGATTAGTTATTCTAGGTTAGTTTCTGTCATGCTAGTAGATGAACTTTTATTTATAATTAATAAAAGTTTTAAATTTTTTCTTAATAGAAATTGGATTAGGCCTAAAATGAGGTTTATAATAGCTTTTAATTAATTCTTTTTGCTCCTAATTGCTTAGTTAATCCTTTTGTTAAGTTAACCTAAAACCATGATTAGGTTATATTAAGGAAATTTTGCTATATAAAACTATTTTGTATTGTTTGAGTAGGGAAAACTTTGAATTGGTTTCTTTGAGTTTTCTTTTGGATTTGGTTTTGATTGCTTTGTTGTGTTATGTTACTTTTGTTATGTTGTGATCCTCTTGCTTTGTGCTTATTGTGTTATTGTTTGTCTCGGTAGAGTTTCGGATGAAGCTTGCTACTCTGACTCTTTAGCTTCGAGGATCATCACAAGGCAAGTTTTGATCATGTTATTTCTATACCTATGTTTTGTGCATTAGTAGTTGTCACCACCCCACCATGCATGCAGTAGTGAAATCTTGAAGTCATTAAACTTGAGTAGTATCATGTGGTAGGATGAACCAATCCCTTGTTACCTTGACCGGGACGTAGTAGTTACTTTTGCTATGCTCGTGAAGCGGATTTGGGATGAGTGAAATTCATAAGCAAGATGTGATAGTCAATGATGATGATGACCCCATGAACTACAATGATCAAGATGGACTTGGAAAATCACTCTTTGGGTGGAGGGCGGTTGGCGGGCACCTGGAGCACCAGTGGTGGCGGGATGCATAGGCGCCATGACATCCTGCGGACTTCACCCAGCCACGAAGAGAAGGATGGATGCCCCATGACCGGAAGCTTACTGTGCAGCGCAAGCCATTATGGGCTCTGGCTGGTTGACCCTAGTAGTGACGCTGGTGGGCGGTACTCGAGAAGTAGACGAGCGGTAGGATTGGATGGGTACCGGCGGTGGCGGAAGAACTCTTTGGAAGACCTGTTTCATTAGTCCTCTTCAAACACCATGAAGTCAAGACTTTAAAGGAGGAATGATTCTTGCGGAAAGTCGCCATCTGCGAGTGTTATAACCTAATCGATTAGCCGTGTCCCGATTCTGGACATTTGAGCCTCTGGACCTTGGAAGTCGGATATCTCAACACTAAAACTAATGGATTAATTTTGAGGTTTATGACTTAATAATAATTTGGGGCGAGATATTGGTTGGCGGAACCATCTCAATAACTACCAACAATTGTAGTAATTTGCAAATAAGTCCCTTATGGTAGGATAAAATTGGCTTTCAAAATGATGAAACTTAGAGCTCCACAGCAAAATGCATATAGTGTTAGTAACTTTATTGTTATTCTTCGACTTGCGACTTATTCCAAAGCTGACCTACATGGCTACAACGTATTATGTTGCGAGATATATTCAGAGGTGAGGAGCTCGCTCGCTTGGCGATGCCCTGAGTCGGATGGACTCGCTTACCTTCAACAGTTTATTTCTCATGAGTTGGCCTTGGGCGAATTTATTCCCTTGTAAGACTCTATATGAGAATCGATTAATGATATTCAGGTGTGATTGAACTTTGATTACTTTATCGATGTCTTTGTGGTACCGCATGATCTTGGGATGGTACGAACCGAGATTTGACGATTTTGGGTCGGTCGCTCTGAGATGGTATCGTCGAACACTGCGACCGTGGATCGTAACCCTAGGATCGGAAAGCCATAGCGAGACCATTTTTTTGAACCCCTTTTCATTCTATAATTCTTCCACTTCAATTCGACTCTTCTCCCGCAACATTCTAGATGGCGCGAGTTCACCCGGTTTGCTACGGTTCTGCGGCCCGATGAGGCGATGCCCTTTGGAAGGCTGGTCGAGATGGTGAAGCAGCTGAAGATAGCTCTACCCTCGATCCTGGGAAGCCCACTAATGCACCAAGCGGACACCGCTCTGGTTGAGGTGCATATCGGGGAGAACCTTTGGAGACACACGGACCCTCAACTTTGAGTTCACGAGTTCAACTGGATCATCGGAAGAGGCGTGGCGATCTACGAGCACTTGGACATCTCGAGAGAATCTGAGGCCGAGCTCGATCCTCGGACCTCGCCATGGTTTCTCGCGAGGGCAAGAATGGAGATATCATCCGTACCATTGAGGGCGATTCCTCTCTCTCATCCGGGACTTGGAGTGTCTTCTCGAAGCGGAGATTCAGGCTCGCCGTAACTTCGAAGACACGGGAAGCTTTGTTCATGACTGGGCTGGAGGAAACGCCTTGAACTTCCTTGGCCATGAGGAAATCACGGACTTCATGGAGATAGTCGACGATCTGAAGATGAAGCTTGCATGATAGAGAAAAAGATGGACTTGGGAGGACCTTTACCAGTGGAGATGAAGCACCCTCGTGAGCAATGATCAGAGTTTGAAGGAGTACCACGAAGGAAACCCCAAGAGGCGCCAGCGATGAAGACTTTTAGTCGACCACCATGTTATCTTTTTTTTTAAATCGATCAGTTAGGCGATGTTTTTCCTTCGATTAGTCATGAGCTTTTTGTCGAGTTTGAACCATGTTTGAGTGGAATGAATAAATGATTGGTGTGTTATGATTGTGCATTCATATGGGTAGTGTATTTCTCATAGACCATTGTTCTATTCTAATTACCCTCCAAAACACGGATGCCTCGGGGCGTGACCTGGTTTCCGCGGAGCTCACCAGCTCCCGATACTGTGATGCGCTCACGATTCAGAATCAAAACAACACGCCAACAATCCACACCACCACCACCTGTGGACAATTTGACTTTCGATTTACGAGGTTGAATCCGCCAGTGTTCACTAGTACTTGAGGCCAATTGGTGATGATTGGCTCCATAAGATGGAAGAGCTAGTCACCGTTGGATGCTGCGATGCTGAAGGTGCGCTTCATGATGTTTCGATTTCAGCCTGTTTTCTTGATATTTTTATGCCATGTTAACTTGATGCTACTGAGAGATCCATGCATATTTTGAGATACTTCAGTAAGGATGTTTTGTTCTACATGTCTTTCCTATCCATCCATGCCCTTGTTTGCAATTATGGAGTGCCATAGCTTGAGTCAATCGAGCTCTACTTTTGCTATAAAATGTTTCTGGCAGATTGTTTACATGTTATTCAATTTTGCCAAGGTTGTTGTAGTTGATCCTGTATGCTATGATGTTGTTCTTGCCATGTATAGCTTCTATGCCATTTCTTCTTATGTTGGTTGCCTTGCCATGCCATGTATTGCTCTGTGGTGAGTGGTTCAAGCTCACCAACATGCCTACTGTTGTTGTTCACCATGTATGAATCGTAATATAACTTGCCATGTTTACATGGGTGCCATCATATCTTGATCCTTTTTGGTTAATGGTCATAAGGACTTTTGTTCTATGCAATTAGTAGATTCATGCCATGCCTTTGTTTGCATTGATAAGTTCCTGTAGTTGTTTCATAGCTCTAAACTTTGCAACTTGATGTTATTTACGCCAATGCAAGCTGTTATTATTTGCAATCTTGCCATGTGTTTTGGAGCATGTTCTAGTGATTTCGGAGATAGTTCAGTGTTCATGTTTTGTAATGCTTTACCTGTACATCATGCCCATGCCTTTTGTTTTCATGTTGAGATGCTGTAGCTTGTTGTTTTGATGCTTGCAATATGCCTAGTTGCTGTTTTGGACAGCTTGTCCTTTAAACTTGTATAGGGTGTATGTGTTGAACCGTTGCTCCGTTTGAGTGTGCTCTATATGAAACTTGCTTGATTTTGCATGTAGTTCATATTATCATGTTGCATCCATGTTTTGAGGTGTTTGCTTGATGTTTGTTGCATTTTGCATCAATGCCATGCTTACCTTGTTTTGCTCATATCTTCTAGCGTAGCTCGAATCTAATGAACTTTATATGTAACTTGACTAGAATTTCGTGTAGATCATGTGGTGCATCTTTAACTTGCTGTTTAACAACTTGAACATAAGGTTTATTCAGATCTGGACCAATTTCGAAATTTGCATATGAGGACTAGAATTGTTATATGTTGTTCCGGCCTCATTTAAACTTGCCTTGATGTGTTGTTCTTGTTTGCATCATCCTTGCCATGAGTAGTTCATGTAGCCTGTCATGCATCATGCTTGTTTGTGCATCATGCCTTGTTCATGTGTGGTTTACCATTGGTGTGCTTCTTCTTTTGTTCTGTTTCGTTGCGATCGTGAGGATTCGTTCGTCTCTTGGGTTATCTTACTTCATCTTCTTCATGGACTCGTTCTTCTTCCTTGCGGGATTTCAGGCAAGATGACCGCTCCCTGGATCTCACTACTATCATTGCTATGCTAGTTGCTCGTTCTATCGCTTTTGGCTACCTATCACTTGTTCCTCAAGCCTCCCAAATTGCCATGTCACCCTAACCTTTTGCCCCTTCCTAGCAAACCGTTGTTTGGCTATGTTACCCTTTGCTCAGCCCCTCTTATAGCGTTGTTAGTTGCGGTGAAGATGAAGTTTGTTCCTTGTTGGAACATGGAGATGTTGTTCCTTGTTGGAACATGTTTTTTTGGGATATCACAATATATCTTATTTAATTAATGCATCTATATACTTGGTAAAGGGTGGAA